>JACDJE010000297.1:144649-190287 GCA_016647715.1 Pavo muticus | reverse complement strand
CCCCCCCCCCCCCCCCCCGCCGCTCTCTCGCTACTGGAAGATTACAGATCCGTGCGCGATTATTTTTTGATTCCTCGTTGTCTGCTGCGCTGGCACCGTCCTGCGAGCGGCGGAGCGGCTCGGCGCCGGGCTTCCCCCGCTGACAGTAAGTGCCGGGCGGGGAGGGCCGGGGGGAGGCGGGAGGCGCTCCCCGCCCGTCGCACCGCAGCGCACCGCGGGCCGAACCCCTCTCCCCACGCGCGGCCCCGCGCCCCCACGCGCAGCTCCCACGCCTCACGGGGTGCTTTTATCGGGGCGGTGGGGGTGTTTACGCGTCTTCCCCTTTCTCTTCCTCCTCCTGCCGCGCTCAGTGGGAGGGTGGGGGGATGCTGGTCACGATCACGCGTGTCCCAAACACCCCCCCCAACCCCCCGCGGAGGGAGAATTACATCATCCCTTCTGTAGTGATGCTACCTTAGCGTGCGCGCACCCGACACCTCGGGAGCGCGCATCCTCCCTTCCCGGAGGCGCGCGTTTCCCCCCACCCCTGCTCGGGCTCGGGGAAACGCGCGCCCCCGCGCTCACACACACCCGCGCCGCCGAGTGTTTACAGTGCTGCCCCAGCCGTATTGTGACGTCGCCTGAGCGACAGCGCGCCTGGCCAATGGGACGCCGAGGCCCCGCCCACCTCTCTCTCTCCCCCCCCTACACCCTCCCCGCTCTGTGCGCGGCTGTCACGCTCCGCGCGCGCCGGCGCGCGTCCGCGGTTGGCGCGCCCCACGCTGGTGCTCCTAAGCTCGGGGTGCGGGAAAACAGCAAAAATGCTTTTTTTTTCTTTTTCCTCTCGCCTTTCTTCTTCTTCTTCTTTTTTTTTTCTTTTAACCCCGTGCAAATATAACAGCGCTACTTACCCGCTGCAAAGCCGTAGCAAAGATCAAAAAAAGTGGTTTTTACACTTTTGAAACTTGTTGCAAGTTTAGGCAGCAGTGCAAAATTCTCCCCCGAGCGGGCACCGGCTTAGTGCGGGATTTAGGCAACCGCCCGGCCCTGCTCGGCAGCGCACGGAGTTTTTAATGTGTTAATGGCTCGGGGTGGCTTCAAAGAGCGTTGCTGTTTTGAAGTCCAGGTGTTTCTATTTGCGCAGAAAATCGAGCGGGGAGCTCTGAGCTCCTACTGTTACTAAAGTTAAAAGGAAACAAAGTTGAGCTGCTAAATCGGCAGTCTGGAATGAGTCAATAGTGTCTCCTTTGTCCTGCTAGGTTGTAGCTCTGCTCCGTTTCCTCCGCACCAGCGAGCGAGCGTTTCGCCCCTCGGCTGAATTCTCGGTACATTCTGTATGCGTCTCCCCCTCGCTAAGCGTCCCGGCAGCGAGGCTCAGAGGGGGAGAAGCCTCTCCGTGCTGCGGCTGCGGCTCGGGGCAGCGGGACGGCGCCGTGCAGGGCCGTGGGCTGAGCCCGCCGCTGTGCCGCAGCGCTCCGGGCGCGGTCAGCAAAGGGCCCTCGCGGGTTGGCACAGACGTCGCCCGCTCGCTGCTCGTTTCCCCGCGTCTGTTTTGCTTTTGATCGCCTCAATTGCGTACACGGGTACGTTACGGCCGTCCCTTCTCACGCTTGAAAAAGGCTGTCCCTGCACCGTCTCTGCGGCCGTGCCCAATTCTTCAATTCTTTAAATATATTTTAGCGCTTCACTCCCGGCTCTTTCCAGAAATGCCACCTCGCAGGTCCTGGTAGCCACACGCGGTTTTCCCCGGTGGCCGTGAAGGCCTCGGCCGCGAGTTCCTAAAGCTTTCGTTTCGAGCTCGCAGCGCTTCCTTTCCGCCCCACCGCTAAGGCCGGCCCCGGGTCGGGAGCGCGGCTGCGGGCAGCGCTGCCCCCCCGGCCCCGCGGCAGCCCCCGCGTTCTGCTCTGCGCCGACAAGCAGCGCTGTGCGGAATTAACGCGGCTGCGACTCCGGCTGCCGCTTTCTGGGAGCCCGCACCCGGCCCATCTGCGCTCCGAGGTGTCCCCTCCGGATGACCAAACTATTGACGGCGGAAAAGCGCAGCGCTTATTCGTGATGGGGAAGGTGCGGGCAGAAAAAAGTTTTTAAAAATGGAGCCTGAGGCACAGAAGGAGCGGCACGAATCCAGCTGTCCTTTTATAGTAAGTGGTGTTTTACAGAAAGTGGGTAAGGAGAGAGAAGTGCCTCCCTTCCAGCAGCAGGACAGGGATGGTGCAGCCCTTCTCATCGCATTCCTGGAGGAATCTGCACGCAGCTCTCGGTTCTTCTCATTTCTGGAAACGAGAAGTGTCGTTCTCAGCAGTTCCTCCTCTTGAGCCCTACCGCCGGGTCCTGCCTCACCCTCCGCTGGTACTGAGGGATCTCTATAGAACAGTTTTCGAGCTTGGCATTCGTGCTTCATAAAAAGTCGTAAGTGATAGCTTTGATGAGTAGTTTCTTTAAGCGCAGTTAACATTCTTAATACGACGTATGTGTAAATGCTGTTAGTTAACTGGGGCGTTGCTTTAGAACGTGTACAAAGGAGACACCCAGCACAGACCGAAAGCGGGCTCTCAGTCCAGGTCAGAGCCACAAATATATCAAATATAAAGGATGGGTGCACGTTAGGAAACCTGCAGTAGTTCATCAGGTGAGAAACAGGCACTTCAGACTGCGTGAAGAATTAAAAAAGAGGTGTGCAGAAAAGCAGGCAGCATTAGCTGGCAAAAGAGGATATGAAAACAACTGTACTTTTTCAGGGCTCTTCATATCCTTGTTTCTGGCTGAATGTGCTACGTGCATGAACATCCTTTCTTATAAAAGAATAAATTTCACAAAGATCCCACTGTATGGCAGTGTACTGATTGGCTGTCACAGCCCCTGGCTAAATATTAATGTTGGTCGCTTTTCCAAGTCAAATCTATGAGCTACTCTATCTGGAGAACTTGAAATCTCTACCCGCAAGTGAAACTCCAGTACAGTGCTTTTCTGACTTGCACGTTGTCTGTCCGTGTTTATAAAGACTTCCTTAGTAAATTACTTTTCGTTTGACGATATTTTTTCTTCATGTGGTGCTCAGGGAAATATCAGGCAGTCTCTTTTGATCTGAGGCTTGGTTTGTTGCAGTTTTACAGTGCTAAGCAGCGTGACAAACACTGAGGACTAACCAGAAGGAGCTCCCCATCGGTGCAACCCCTTTGGTTTCATAACCCCTTGCAAGCTTAGAGCCATGATTTACATAGCAGCGAGGGAAAATGAAAATGAGGAGGAAGTCCATTGCGCCGTGTACGTGTATTTTCTCCTAACGCAGACTAGATTAAACCTGGCCTATGCCACGAGAACAGTGAAAGGTGAGAGCAAAGGCGAGCAAAGGGTCCTCCCTCGTAACGACACGCACAGTTAATGCTCTCTTCACCCAAGATAGTAAACCAGACCCAAAACGGGAAGGAGGATCTGGGCTATTCTTTCACCTCCCTCCCCACCCCCAGGCTCTGAGCCGTGGAGGAAGGATCGGGTTGCAGTATTTTAAAGCTGGAGCAGCATGTGCACCTCCTCGGTACAGTGAGAGCACTGGGAGCAAAGCTCTCAGGGCTCCCTGCTCCCGGGGCTGTGCCTTATCCACAGAGCCAGCCTCCAATTCCCCTCCAAGTTCCCCTGCAAACGTACAATATTTGCAGGGACTTATACAAATAAGAAGGTGATTAAACTGACTAACCTTTGGCACGTGGCTTTGGAAGCTTCCTGCTCGACGCAAGTCACAAAAGCCATACTGTCACAGCAGCTCAGCACTGCAGGTAAAGTCGACCTGTAAATGAATGAAGTAAAGAAATCAAGTGCCTTTGCCTAATTTTCTGAGCTTAAATAAACTGGATCGATTAGCACATTGAAAAATATCACTGCTATCTCTTTCTCCCCACCACCCCAGTGCAGATGATTTCAAGTTATACCATACAGCTGATGTTAAATATGTGCCAAGGTGGGAGATGGATCATGGTTTGGAATGGAAGTTCAGGTTAGGGCCATAATTCTGTCCCTGCCTCCGAACTTTTAAGATCAGGACAATTAAAGCTGTCCTACCCCTCACTGGACCTAAGAGACAAAATATGCAGACAGGATGCTCCATGGCCATGTGTGTTAAGGAATTGCAGAAGGAAGCAACAAGCCTTCCCGTGTTGGAATAGGGAAAGTTCTGGGGAGCAGTAGAAGATCTAGCACAAAGCACTGAATAGATTCTAGTGCCTAACTTAGTGTTTGGTAACCCTGCCCATGGCAGGGGGCTGGAACTGGATGTTCTTTGAGGTCCCTTCCAACCCAAGCCATTCTGTGATTCTATGATTCTATGATTCTATGATTCTGGGCTGTGTAAAAGCACATAGAGATAAGAGCAGCTGTATAATCATGGGGTGACAAGATAAGAACAGTTTAACCTTGCCTTAGCCACTTCTACCTGGGCTCTGTGAGTTTTAAAAGGAACAAAATCTCGTTCAAGGCTTAAAAATATGTTGAGCTCCACAGATAAAAAGCTGTATGTCAAATTCAGGTATTCTTAATGTAGCGGTGAAAAATACACAGTTTTAACATACAGACTGGCAGACATTTCATTTGAAAGCAGGAATTAAAATAATGACAGGTTGTGTCACATGACAACACATTTACCAGCAAAACTGTCCTTTTCTTGTGCGTGAAAGTCAACCATATGGAGGGAGAGGCCGATGGAAATATGCAAGGGGCACAAAAATGGAGGGAAAGATGGAGAGTTTAATGGAAGATGCTGAGTTGATGACCAGAGCCTTCAGCAAGGCTGTTACCCTCTTTACTTTCAAATGCTGTGCAAATGAATTAATCAAAGCGCATGCATTCTCTTGCAAATCAAAGGTTCTGCCTCTCTGTGCCCCTGAGGTCATACGTGACCATGTCCTGACCCTGACAGTCTGCAGTCGTCCTCAGCACAGGCACACACCTCCCTAACCACTGCAGCCCTTGTCTGCTGTACGTTGCACGCTGCTTCCCCCTTCCTTGTTTTTATTTTACAAACCTATTTTAAAAAATCCTATTACCTTTTATGTATTCCTGCATCCTTCCTTGCACCAAAAAAATTCTTGATACTTAAGCAAATGTTAAGATACAAGCAAAAATATAGGAAGATAAGATTTTTTCAGGCCATTTTGCAGAAAAAGGAATACTTTCTTTTATGGAAAGCAAAATCTTCAGCTGAAAGAGGCTCGTGTTTACATTATCACTAAAAGTTCTGCTGAATGGGGAAGAAACAGTAACGGCAGACAGCACTTCAAAAGGAAGTTCTGTTACAGCACAGACCAAAAAAATTTACGATCTTCCAGAGTATAAAATACGTACTCAATGCTGTGCTTCTACATTTGCCTTCAGTACCGAGTTATGAGCGTGGAGTGCCCCACTGCAAGTCGTTAATGTACCCATCAGCCCTACTGCTCAAACCTATGCAAGGAGAGAATTAATACAAAGGCATTCATCGAGCACAAAACTGAGATATTCTTTCACTGCAACTTCTCCAGCTCTAACAAAGACACCATTCAAAAAATAAAAAATAAAAAAGCATTTCAAAGAGCAGTGTAGATGCTGGGCATGGAGCGGCTCTTCACTTAAAGACAGAGGCCGCTAGCCCAGAGGAATAACTCAGACAACGCAGACACTCCAAGTTTCAGACTTTCAAGCTGGAGGCCTCCAGTTGGAACTTATCTCTGTTTTCACACATCAGTAGGTTCGGCGGAGTTAGAAATACCCAGCACGTACAAAGAAAACAATCTCTATCAGTGGATACAGCATGAACACGATAACGCAGTGTTTTGCAAGCCTCGAGCAATTGTCAAGCCACTGCGCTTTGTCAAGGCAGCACACTTGACTGTCAGGGTCATCTAACCTTAGGTCACCTTCTACCTTCCCCCTGGCCAGGTCCCAGCACCTCCATGGACTCTCTGTAAGCGGCTGCAGCACCCTGGAGGCAGGGGCAGGGGCAGTGGGTCCTGCTGCCCCAACGCGAGCAGCATCTGCCTGGGTGCATCGCTTTGTGTCTCTGAGTTAAATGACCCTTATTAACTACCTCTCCAAAGAGAAAAGAGAAGGACCCTACCTTATTCTGTCTATTTTGGTATGGGTTTTATATTTGCATTATTTTATTTCCGTGTTCAAAGCCCTTATTCAATTAAATATAGCCACTCACAAAACACAATTCTTTTTGTCATCCGGATTGTTATTCCCTCGCCATACAATTTTTACTTAATCTCCTATAAAGCAAACCTCTGATTCTTTTTACATTTTATGATAGAAAAGGGGGGTTGATATGATGGTATGATAGAAATGGGGGTATGATGGTATGATAGAAAAGCGGGTTTTCTTTACTATGTGATTAAGCCTTCCAATTCTGATTTGTAAACTCTGTGTAGATGGAAAGCAGAATTCAATTGAAATACAGCAAAAGAGCACTTCATTTTTTATCAATTTAATTAAATAACCGTAGATGTACATAACGTGTAAGAAAAAGAATACAATTATCAGAACATAGTGCACTGCAAGCTGATTTATTCAGCAAGGACTAATCACTGCTAGCTGGTGAGCTGCAGTGATTGTTTGTGGTCAGCACGACCTTCAAGACTTCGGAGCTGGTACATCTCATCCTCTCGCAGTCTTCACTCATGGGCTCGATGAGAAAGAAAAATACGAGATTGCCTGCTTTTTCATCTCTCAGTGGAGCTTTCCGTTTTGAACATAAAGTAAATGAGTACATTAAAAGAAAAAAAAAAGCTATCAGGAGCAGCTTCAGCATTCTGCGGGTTATAGTTCCAAGTGCTCTGGCAGTGACTCCCACCCCTTCAGTGGTTTGACTTGCTCTGAAAATCTGGCGTCAAAAAATGTGTCGCGTAGCACTTTTATTGTGTTATTTTAAAATACCTACAGTAAATGTAACCTTAGAACAGGCTGCCCTACTTCCATATTTAATTTTAAGTGGTCTTGTTAAAAAAAGAAACATTTAATTTAAATAAAATAAAGTATACATATATAACTCATTAAACTTATATTCCTCATTCCAGTAGGCCGCAGAAGCAATAGGAAATGTGGATTCCCTCCTTTCTGATTTATCAGCCACTTATGCTATGGAGTGTTCAGAACAGAACGGGTTCCTACTGTGCCTGCTGGTGTACACACGAAGTTAAAGAGACAGAGCCCTGGCAGAGAGGTTTGCCTTAATTTGCTCAACACCTGAGGTGTTAAAAGTAAAGCCAAACAGGAGAAGCTTTTTGCTTTTTTTTTCAGTAAAGCACTGGCTGTTCAAGTGCAGGTTTACCAGCGCCAGGAGGCAGAGCGTGGGAGGATGCCACAAAGGGCCCCCAGATCCTCCATCCCCTCTTGTTCCCCTACCCTTGAGTTCCAGCTGCACTCACCCAGGCCCATGGACTGGCAGTAGGAGAGAGTTTAAACAAACCAGGGAACTGAACGTAAGCAATGATGGCATTAAGCTCTGCTAAAGATAGAGGCTTCCCATTGAATTTCCTTCCTGCGTGACTCTGGAGCATAAACCTAGCACCAGGACCACTTCTCAAGTGGAAAGGAGGAAAATTATTACTGACAAGGTCCAAAGACTGGGATCCTGGCCTGCTCAGTTTTGAATTGTGCCTTGCAGATTGGCATTACAGATCTGTGGATTCAACTGATTTGCTTAATATGGATCAGAATGTAATTCCTGATCCCCAATTACTGTGTTGGAAACCAAGCTACCCCATGAATTTTCTAGTGGGTTTTTTTGCTTTTTTTTTCGCTTTTTTTGGTTTTTTTTGGTGGGCTGAAAGATTTCCTCTCTGTAGCAGAGAGAATCTGAAGGCAAGCGTAAGGAAGAAGAAAAATCACTGGTCAAAATTACAGTGGTAACAGCAAGTTTCAAAAGAGATCAATTTTGGTTTAGGTAAGGGCAAGATTAAGCAAAGAAAAAGAGATAAGGTAGAGGCGTTTCACTAACACACGTTATAAAATTGTTGACTCAGGCTGGCTCTTGTTGGTTGAATTTTAGGAGGGAATGATCCTGAAAGTATTGTTTCATTACTGTAAGACTGGGCTAGCAGAGGTTCATAAATCAACTGTATTTTAGAATGGAAGAGAGGTTGGGCTGTCCATTAACCCACCTCTGGCAGCAGGTATAGGCCAGTTCCTAGCCAAGTGAGCAGCAGGACCAGGACCAGCACACTTTACATTGCCCATGGGTGCCAGTAACCAATTTTTAGCTGGGGTGTGTCCCTGGCTTGATGTGATCTGTCTGCTCACTGACCTTCACTAGATCCCTTCTCCATGTTCTTCTGCAGCCCCTCCTTGGATCCACGTGAGCTATCTGTACTATCTGTACCATCTTAAGGCAAAGAATGTCACAAGTGTATTACCCACGTACATATAAAATAATACAATTTATTATACTATTTGCTTTGAACTTGCCTACTGCCAGCTTCATCTGATGCACCCTCATTCCTGTATTGATAGTGAAGACAGAAAGTTGATCCCTGTCCATCCTTTTCATGTGCCATTTAAAAATATTTATTGCTATTTTGAAGAAGCATCAGAGGGGCAATTAAAGTCTCTGAAGTAGAGGCCATAGTCTCTGTGCTAGAAACCTGTTTCTTCTTAGCTCTCAGCTGCTCGGCCCGCTTTCTGTGGCAGATGCTGGAGCTGCTCTTGTACAGAAGGCCTTCCAAGATCCCAGGGAACTGGAAGCTCCGCCGAGCACACTTGGGGAGAGCCACTCTTTCCCACTGTTAGGGATGATGCGTTGGAGGAAAAGATGCAGTCATGCATATTGCACTCTTAAAGCCCTGCTGGTCTTTCTGCAAGCAGAATCTAAAAGCATAGTAGGGAGTGGAAATAAAGAGAAGAAAATTTGCTATTCCACAGAAATCAGCCCCATTCTAAGAATATCGCTTGCTAAGAATTAAAGCTCAAGGAATTGGTGTAAACTTCAGCTGAAAGCTGAAGTAAAAACCTGAAGTAGTTCAAGCCTTTCTCTAAGGGAACAAGACTTTGTTTCTGGAGTTTGGCAGCAGACCTTAATCAGGCAGAGCTGACAATAATAAAAACAGCAGAAGCTTGTGAGAATTTCCTACTATTTCCATAGGAGATTCATGGAATATATTCTCATTTTCCTTGCTATGTGTTTTACAAGGCACAGGAATATTTCTCAAGCAGACAGGAAGGTCCAGTTTCTATTGGTGATGAAATATTAAGATGGATAGGTGGGACCCGTTTTCATTCTTAGGTAAAAATATGTACAGAGTCTGTTCAGAAACCTTACTGCAAGGTAAGATACATTGTGTCCCAGTACAGAGACATTCTGTAGAACTCCAGGTAGTGTCAAAGCTCTTAAACAGCACAGTACTACTGAAAGCAGAGGTTAGGGGAAATGCTGATGATGCTAAGATACATGGGCAGAAATTCTTCTAATTTAGGTTTAAGAATAACTTTAGTGAAAGGTACTCTGTGTAAGACAAAATATTCTGTACTGTTGTGAAACAGTTTCTGTCAGTAAATTTCATACTGGCAACATCCAGACCCAGTTACAGCCATCCTGGGTTTGGCTGCAGGATCTGATTATTTCTTCAGAAGAATATGTTTAGCTAAGCAGGTACAGAGACAGTGCTGGAAGTTTCACAGAACACAAAGAAAGGTAAAAGGAAAAAGCATCCACAACTCATGTTCCTAGGCAGGTCAGCCAGGCATTTTTCCTGGAACTGTCAGTGTCCCTCCTGGTAGAATGGGGCACCTACTCTTGTCATGAACAAGTGGCCGTTTAGGATTTCCCATTTGAAAATGGTTCCTCTGGAAGACCAGTCACTGTTGTTGGCTCACCGTTAGGGTAGACAGACTGAAAGTCTGGAAGGGTCAGAGCCTCTTAACAATAAGCCCAAAAGTTCCCTGTGAGTCAGGTAAAAGTTACTGAAGATGATCTTACCCCTCACTGGTTCATTGACAAAATATATCATTGGTTATCACTTTGACTATCAGCACTTGTTCAGCAAGCCTCTGAAAAACAAAACCTAGTGTACTTCTGGTTCAAGGTAGTGGGTCCTGACTCAGAGATACACAGAGAACATCTCCCAAGCATCACAGAGACTTTCAATGTGAGCAAATCCCTGTCTCTGAACAGGCCTATCATCCAGCCCCCAGGCACATCCAGTAGGAAGATGACACCATACTGAGGACCTGTGATTGGTTTGCCCCAAGTTTCATGAGGAGAGGACTTCATGTGCCACACCATTTGATTTGGTGCTGGGCAGCAACAGGTCAACTCTGTGCAGAATGTAGACAAAGTACAGTGCTAAGATGCTTTCAGTGAGCTTAACAGATACTTGGAAGTGAATTTAACTGACTTGTTGCTGTTCAGCAACCCCATAACCAAGTGTTTCAAATCAGCACTGCTGGTTTTTTAGGTCTAGAACCATTGATTCTACCGTTTTTGACCTGTGTGACCTGAGTCAGTCACCTGTTGTGGCACTACACTTCAGTTTGTTACCTTCTGAGACACTTGCTTTTGGGAGAGAGGCAGGAAGAACACCGAAACAAAATAAATATGTCTCTTGGTTCACGAGGAGGATTTGTGGAGGGTTGCTCTCTGTAGAATAGTCCAGTGTTCCCATTAGAAATCTGTTGCGTGGGCCCCTGTATAAAAGACACTCTTGAGGATTAGGGATTGGTGAGGAAATTATGGATCCAACTCCAGTCCAAATTTGAAATAGCAAATGGAAGCGTCACAGTACTGATGGCTCACAGCATAGGGCTAGCCACTCACCCCTTCTTTAAGGAAAGTGGTAGGTACAGCAGCTTCTGTTAGCAATCCGTGGTGGCACATTTGCTACTGCAATCTGTTGTAAAAGGGAATCTGTTTCTGGTGTTTGTTGTTTCTGACTGGCTGGATAGCTTTTTAGGGAATAAGGAATAAGAGGAGGCACAAGAGCAAGTCACACAGCCATATGGACAGCACAGACACTACAGAGGCGATCGCTGCTATCAGGGCTCTAAATACATAAGGCACTCAACACAAAGCCAGTCACTATCAAGGTCCCTGCAGGGAGCATCCAGAAAATAAAATAGTTCTTTTCAGGCCCTGGACTTTAAAATACATGAATCAAAGAGCCACCATGTTGCTGATGACTCTTTCATCCCTTGCTATGTGCATGTGCATGCCCATGTGCTTTCATCCCTTGCTATGTGCATGTGCAGTCCTCCAGCTGACTCCCCTGTTGGTGGGCTGTAGGCACGAGTGCGGACTAGAAGCCCAGAATCACAGCTTTTAGGACACTTAATATGAGACAATGTCTTAAAGCATAACTGTAGCTTTATTCATGGAATTTAGAAATAAACTGATCTTTTTTTTCCCCTCCCCAGGGAAATCCCCTCCCTCCTTCCCCCACTGTCTGTTTCCTCGTGTCATAAATAGGATCTGAAGAATCATGCTAGGGAAAATATTAAACCCCAGTAACTCATGACTCTCTTATCCCTATAGAAGGAGATATATCTGGTATAATAATTCAAACCATATTTCTTAATAGTCAGTAGGAGACCTAATTTACTGCATGAAATTAATTACAGCATTACACATAAAAGTTAAATGAATCACACAGTACTTATATTGCACTATTTCCACCTTTGTGGTGTGATGGAAATAATGAACTCATGAATGTTTGTACTCACAGCACTGTTTAATGCCCCGAGGACAGAGAGCATGAGGGTGCTTCAAGTAATCCACTGATACCGTCTAATAATTAGACTCTGCTCGTCCAAATTGTCCTTGTACTCACAGAGCACATACACACCAGCAATGAACTCCATCTACTCAAGCACTCAAGAAGCCAAAAGCACCCCAGCTGAGTTATTCACGTGCTTCATAAAAATTGGGCAATTAAAATAATTCCCTTTGCTTTGGCCAACTTAGATGGAAAGCTAGGCTACATAAGTTAACATGCATGCAAACAACATTAAGAAGGCATCCTTCTCTTTATTACTGTTCCTGTGTATCACAGTATAAGTATGGAGAGCCCAGAACTACCTACAATTCTAATACTCCAGAGAAAATATTTTCTTAATTTTGACCTTCTCTTAACTTATTCCTCAAAATTGGCCACAGGACTGTCTTTCTGAAGTACAGTTTCTAGCGCTTTGTTCAGTCTAATTTTGATTATGCTAAGTAAGCGGATTACCATCTCTTTAAAATAATATTGAATCTGTTAAGACAGAATAACTCAAACCAACTGCACACCATGTTTTCCCAGTTCTATCCCACCTTCCAATTATACGTTCTCTATAGAACCATAGAATCATAGAATGGCTTGGGTTGGAAGGGACCTCAAGCATCAAGCTCCAACCACTCTGCTGCATGCAAGGCCACCAACCTCCATATCTAATACTAGACCAGGCTGCCCAGGGCCCCATCCAGCCTGATCTTGAACACCTCCAGTGTCGGGAGGTCCTTTCTGGGCAGCCTGTGCCAGCACCTCACCACTCTCTTGGTATCTCTCCTTGTATCAGTCAGTCCATCTTCAGTTAAAAAAATCTTCTGTTCTCTATCACATCATTCCAAGTTAATTGTGTATGGTTGTTTACCTCACTCAATCAAACAGCATATATTCTTTTTCTTCTCAGCTGCCCCTTAGTAATTCTTACTGCTTCTAAATACCCTTATTTAATCTATAAAAAATATTTTCAAAATTGTTAAGTGACACATTCATTGGCACCTTTGAAATAGCAGTTAGAGCATTCTATACTATTAGCTATAGGTTTTTTTTTTCCTGAGTATCATATAATCTGAAGTAGATTACAGACACCTTGCTGGGCACTGATTTTCTTAATCGTCGCACTGGGCCTCTGAAGACACCTGGAGAAACTACATTTGTCTTCCTAATAAATAACCTCTGGTTAACGAAATCTTTTCTTTAGTCTGAAAAAATAATACTAACTGATTGATAAAATATTAAATGGGAATGCTGAAAATATAGTTAATATTTTATAACTTCAAACTATAAATGTGAATATTCGATTACTAAAATTAGAGACGTTATGCACACATTGAAAAGCAAGTTCTGAGAAGCGGACAAGCTTAGATTTTGATTTGAAGTAAAAGAAGCCTTAGTAGTTTCACATTTTTTCTCAATTTGTTCTATTCATCATTCACAGTTCACATCATTCTCTCTTCATGAAACATCTTGGATCATAAGCTACTGCTTTGATTTTCATGAGAAAAACTAAGAAGTGTGAATTAAACGTTCTGAGGTTATTTGCTAGACATGTTCTTCCCAAAGCTTCTCTGAAGAAAACTGGTTTTCTCCTAAACTATATTAAGGAGCAATAGTATGTAATTTATATTCTTGCTCCACAATGCTGTGGGAATTCTAACATAGGGCATACTTCGCCTGTAGCAAACTTATAATGCAGTCAATTACTGTTGGTAAATAAGACTCCTAAAATTACATACATCAAATTGACAACAATGTTTGTCTGGACTGCTTTGTTTTTTAAAGGCTTTGAGACTATAGTGGTCTTCTTCTAAGTCAGTTCTCAAATAACTTAAGTAGATGCCTCCTACTTTAAAAACTCCTTAAAAGTCCTGGGCCAGTCTAGATGACTCATGCGTCATACAAAAGAGGAACATTACACTGAAGCTCCTTGGTTCTAGAACAGGATAACAAGACAGGTCTACAAAAGAGAAGGGTTGCTTCTTCTCTTACTTTCTTACTTAAGCCTTCCTCTCTGGGAGGTTAACTAAGCAGAAATCATTTCAGTCTCTGTATGCTATTCATATTTTTAATATAGCTGTCACTAATAATTGAAATGTTTCTCACACAGTTTGAATGAAGGTACAAAAAATATCCATTTTCACATGTTCACAGTCTTTGCTGCCACAGACCAAATACAAGAACTATCACTGCAAGATGAGCACTTCAATTTGAAGACTTTAACTATTGTTTGAGATGAACACAGAAATTCTCAAGCAGCAAACAGATCTGCATTTTTACTATTTATCACGGTAATAAATATAATTAAAGGCTTTTCTCATTTTCCTTCAAATTGAGTTTCTTAGAAAGAACAGACGTGCTCATCAGGATTCTGAGCAGACTGAACTCTGTCGGGATTCCGAACAGGCAAATGATCCTCATCCCTCCAGTATCCTTGCTCTTCTGCGTCACGTATTTTATGTTCTACCGAAAGCATATATGTGAATGATTCACATTATAATCAAGGCCATGAATGTCAGTAACATGATCCATACGTGTTCTTTAATGTTGTTTTTGAGTACAGGAAAATAAAATAAATTGAGGTTTGGAGCACAAATGCAAGCGATACTTTCTAATATCACTAACTAATTTCACTTTGGGGTTCCATTATGACAGCACAGATACTAGGTTTCATTTTTATTACTAACAGACTTCACTTATCACAGCAAAAATAGGCTGCTAACCACAGAAAGTAAAATCGATCATCAAAGTTCTGGTTTTGCTTAGGAATCAGACTTTTTCAGATACTCTGTAAAGTAATACACTCTAGTTATCTATTTATGACTTAAAAGAAACTACATGTGTTTTGAATGCAGTATATTTCCCCATAATATCAACAAAGCTATGCATACCTGAGGAGCACGTGCTGCAGCTGGAAGTGAAGGGAAAAGTGCATTGCTGGTGCTGGAACAAAGACACACAGCTTCCTGTGTGGAGGGTCACATAGTGCAGCCAGGGTACCAGCACTGCTTGCACAAATAGGTGAACTTTTATCCTTGTCCATGATCTGCAAATAGAGAGTACATGCATGTGAAATTCAAAGTTAAAATCGGTGAAAATTACAATATAAAAAGGCATACAATATACAAAAATATGTTGATAAAAAGATGCCTGCAGTTTTAATGATTTATCATGCATTCAGACTAGCTAATTTCATCTCCGCATTTCATAATTTATTTTCAAATTGCTTATTGAATTCAAGATTATTTATTGAGTTCAGCGGAGCTAACAGAGTTAAGAAAGAAGATAAATGTAAGAACACTGTAATGACAGAAACTTGTTTAACGTGTTCTAAATTGCCAGTGAGGAAGATGCTCCAGCATCTCTGGATAGTACAGTTCCAGTCTTTACCCATCCTTGGACTCACAAGTGTTTCGCAAATATGTAGCCTGTTCTTTGCTTTAAATTAAGATAATCTTTTCTTGTCCTTCCATGACAGGCTACAAAAGACAATCGATGACTGTCTTCTTTACAATAATCTTTAGATGTCAGATTCTTTTATTTTCCCCTCAGTCTTCTCTTCTGTAGACTAAACAAACACAGCTTTTTCAAACTGCGCGTTATAAATCTTGCTCTGCAAAAACCTTTTCACTCGTGTGTTCTCCTACAGATTCTCTTTTACCTGGACACTGAAATCATTTCCCTTTTCTAGATTTTATTTTAACACAGAGATGCAATTTTATTTGCTTTTTTTTCTGGCCATTTTGCTCAATTGTTTTGTTGTTTGTTTGATTGATTGATTTTGTTTCATCTGTAAAAGTAGATTCTATCAACGTCATCTGGAGTTTTGTGGTGCTGTAGAGCAGTAGGCCGTGCAGAGCCTTGAAACAAAACACATCTGTCCATTTTTTCAGTCACTTTTTTGGAAATCAGTAATGACACTTAATTCTCTTTGAATGATTCACTTGTTCTCATTTTTTTTCCCTTTCAAGTAGTGGATGAAACAGAGATTTTGTATGCCTTCTGTTTAGTAATACTGAACTTTTAGGTGTAATGCCTAAACCAAGGATGACAATATTCTTAATAAATAAGCAGCCATATAGATGGACAGAGAAGCGTAAGTATTGTTTGCTTTGAGAATCAGGCATAAACAGAAGGAAGGTTTGACTCAAAGCCCACATCCCTTGCCTCAAAACAGATCACAGTGCCTTCTGAATCAGAGGTAGAAGGATGCTGCTAGCTGAAATATTCAGTGGAGTCCCTTTTGATGATTACAGTTACTAGCTTGTGGTAAACGCGTGTCACATTCTGCACTGTTTTCAATATGAGTTTTGTCTGAATAGAGCCGAAATATTCTGGACCAAGAAAAATAAAACAAAGGATGTAAGATAACAGATCAAAGAAGTGCTTTAAATGCTGCGGTGGCTGTCTTTCTTCACATTTATTTCCAGCTGCCTGCCTTCGGAGAATCTAGTCTCTTTACTTTTTTAACCAAAGATAGTTTATCCCAGGAACCTCCAAATTATTTCCTTGGAAACAAAGAAAAAAAGTGAAAAACTGGTCAGAGGTTTATGACATGTAGCCCAGATTTTCTGCCTCTTTGCTTTACTTCACTTGCACACAGTGTGCCACTATACCACAGTCACATATGAAAGTTCTTCTAAGAAGTGGTTTCTTCGGTTTGGTTTTACTTTTTAATATTCATATCATCTCTTCTTAGGGTAGTTTCATAATGAATTCCTGAAATTTAGTAGTAGTTCTCTGTAATCTAACTAACCTAGCCATTTGCAAAGCATCCAGACCCCAAAGTATCCAGGTGTGCTCCCCGTGGCTCCCAGCAGCTCCTGCTCACAGCCATCCATTTCCCATGTCAGGAAAAGCCTTTTGACACCTTCTCTGACGATTTCTGATGTGGTCACCTCCTGGACATGTTGAAGCTTAGCTGCCCACAGCTCCCAAAAGCAATGGGAAAAAACCCTCTCTCTGGGAACAGAGAGGTGACCCCTCAGCACATGGCTATTTAAGCAAGAGTGATGGGCACTGAACATTTTTACAGTGACCAGAGAAGCAGTTTACAAACACTTTTCCAGCAGACAGTCGTACCTGTGCTATCTGCTGTATTTTTCCGAATTTCTTTTCAGAGAAGCCTTAAAATGACTTTTTTTCCCTCAAAACAGGAACTGCCAGCTCTGACAGTTCAGACATTAGGCTCAGAGAGAAGTGGACAGCTTCAAATATTTTGTTTGTTTCATGCCATTTCCTGAAACTGAAATTACAGAATTTTACATAATGCATTTGCATGTCAAAATGACAAGGTCATTGTAAGAACTATTTTTTTCCAGACAGATATGTAATACATGTGACATTGGCTTTTTTTTTTCCTCCATCCATGTGTATGCAAATCTACTTTCTTCACCCTGATTTTCTCTTGCCTTTACTGATGCATACTTTCTGTTATTTGCAAGAATAGAACTATACCAAAGCCAAGGGCATAGAATCAGACATTAATACTGTAGAAGTGATTTTGCTGAATATATTTCCCCACCACATTGCACATATGGATGCCGGCAGTACAGAAAGGCCAGAACAGGCCACTGAGTTCCTCCAGAAAAGCTGCTTGAGTCCTGCACTTCTTAAGGTCTGCTTCTCCAAATAAGTTACGCTAGTTTATCTGTAGACAAATTTATGCCTGAATAGCTGTTAAGATGGTCTATTTGTTTCCCAGTGTTACATTAAGAATTGTTTCCTATTAAGCTGTTTTCAAACATCTCCTCCCAGATTTTCCTTCTCAACTTCTGGCCATTTTATTTTGATCTGCAGCATCCTAAAATTTTGCCCAATTTATTTATTTATGTCCCTTATATACTGAATAGATTTAGTCAGTATCAAGCATACAGAAATTTTAATCGAGCAAAATCAAGTTGTTTATGCATTTAGTAAATTCAGCAAGTTCTCATAAGAGTGGTGATCTTGTTCTGAATGTAGATATTTTCCTTTGAACTGCCTGTGGCACTTTATACCAGAATGTCTTGAACATGATAGGTGTGGTTGTCAGAGCACTATACATAACAACTCTAAAAATCATTAGCTCCTTAATTTTATTTATTTTCAAATGTAACGTACAAAGAGACAGCTTCCTTCTTATAACCCCTATGGCATTCTGATACATTTCTTCAATTTACGTGTTAGATTGATATTTCAAGAACCGATTTTGCCAAGTAAAGTATGGAGATCCTCAGCACTCAGCAGAGGAGCTGAACCCCTTGCAGAATCTGCACATTGTTTGTTTTCTCTCTCTACATCTGAGTAACTTAAATGACAGTATTCGACTGAATGCTAGCAGATCATGTTCTAATATTGTTTGACTTGCCATGTTTTCTCTCTCTCTCTCTTTTTTTTTAATGTTTTCAAAGTTAAGTAGTTAATCCCAGGTCTTAAAATAGTCCATGAATGTAATGTTATTTCCTCTTTTTGTGTATCCCGCACGTAGCTTTCTACAACCTGTAAAATCAGAAGCAACAATGAAAACAACTGGTGACCTCACTAGGTCAAACTTTGACCTGGAACCTAATAGTAATTACATCACATACTGGCAAACTGTCCAAGTAATTCAGAGATTATATTAATCCCAAGATATTATTGCATATCCCTTTCAGAAATCTGTACAAATATTCAGTAAAGCACTTATTCCATCATGTGCAGGATGAGATCACTACTCCAAAGTATGCTCGTTTCAGCATCAGATCTTTCTCAAAAGGCTAAGAACAAAACACCATAACCGAATGCATTGTATGCCAGGCTTGTACCCCAGAAGAAGCTCCACATACATAGGACTCAAAATGCTTTATATTAATGAACTAAATCTATTTACCCAGTCGTGTGCTAACTTCTTTGGGTTGATGGTTGAACTAGATGATCTTAGTGGTCTTTTCCAACTTTAATATTTCTATGATTCAGTGATTTTTTAGTGTAACCTTGCTTCTTCAAAAAGAATGTTCATTCACCTCCACGGCTTTCCAATTTCATTTAAAAATACAGTCAAATAAGCACTGCTTTACCTTTTGCTGTCCTCCTCTGACTTTAATTTAGTGATTTATTTTCAGATTTTCTTTGTTATCTTTAAGTCACTTTACATCAAAATTTATACATTCGTTGACATTTCTGTTGAAGAAACTATAGTCTGAAAGGTAACAATAGATGACTGACTTTCAAGCCATTGCAGTTTTATCTTAGAGCAGGCCGTACAACTGTAATTACTGCCTGGTGCACCTCGTTCATAAGGTTGATCTGTGTTACTGGGCTGAGCAGGGCCCAGACATGTGCTTGGGCTCTGCCATGGGACAACCTATGGCTTTGAGCTGTTAATGTGCTTTTTGGTGTTCTTCTGGGCCAGGCCGAGAAGCACTGAGGTGAAGGCACAGCAAGGTGTGAGGAGCAGCATGGGTTGGGTATTGTGCTTGGTAGGCAGTAAGAACAGCTGCCACCCAGAAGGCCAGCTGTGTGAATGGGAACTGTGACACGCTACCCACCTGCAGCTGCACCATGGCCCTTTTGTTTTCTAGCACAGATGCCTAAGAAAATAAAGGCAGAGACTCAGTGCACTGCCTCGTGCTCTTGTTATCAGAGAGCTGCTGGCATGGAGAGGCCCCGATGAGCTCCCAGTGGCCACAGCAGGAGGGCTCGGCCTGCTCAGCAGCGGCACATGGGGTGTTGTCGGATACCTGTCCATATTTACAGTTACCATGTTTGTTTGCTCTCTCTTCAACTGGGGAAATCTGATTTATCTTTGCACAATAGCAAACTCACAGTTTGCATTCCCAGTTCCTTTTTTTTTTTAGCTGTTTAATATTTTGTATTTTACTTCAGTAAACATTTGTTTTCAGGGGAACCCTACTCTTATTTTATTGCAATGCTAGTGCTGAACCAGCTTTCTGCTGTTACTCTCCAAACCCTGCAGTTTTCTGTCAGCGATGTTCACAATACGATTCCTGTTTTTCTGGCCTATATATTGAACTAGAAGTACTGTACATACTTAAGGTCTTCATTTTAGGTTTGTTGTTTTTTTTTTTCCCTAATCACTGTCAGATCCAGGACTGAATTAGCTGCCATTACTTCTTCTAGTAGTATTAATTAAAAATATCCTATATCTTGGATATAATAAATATAATATTAAAAATATTCTATATCTTACCAATATCTTGTAGCCTATTTGGGAACATTCTTGCACATAATTCAAATTCCTCTGTTAAGCTTTTTCACACCCTTATTTTCATATACATAGCACTGTCCTTCCTCCCAGTCCTATAGAGAGTCACATGAAATAAACCTTCATCACAACCTTCATGGATATGGCATCTTCCATTTTCGTGTGTAATATTATTTCTGTGTCTGCCAGGCATGTGAACTGCAGGGGCTGCATGCAGGGTGGCTGTTTTTATAAATTACGCTCCCTCACCTGATCTTCCTTACATAGAAACAGATAGTTATATTCTATTTATGCCTTAGCCAGGCTTGTTTGTAATGCGATCAAAAAGCATTTCATGGAATTTGTTGTGGCACTGCACCTCTCAAGACCACACGCACCTAAGCTGTGTTTATGAACAGAAATATCTAATTTCACATGATTATTTCCTGAAGGAGTTTCTAGATGATGTATATTTTCACATCTCAGTGTAGTAGTATTCGCTCAACTTCATTCTTCTCTTGCGAGTGTTTCCCTATGGCTGCATTCGTTTATTTGCTCAAAAACTTGTCTTGTTTTGTTAGTATTTCCAGCTACACTTTCCTCACTATTCTTCATATATTGAAGAGAGAGAGATTTTAACTGGTTATTTTTACTGAGACATTGTCACCCAAAAATTGCAATTAAAAAAAAACCAACACAGACTTGAGTGTAAAAATACTTCTGTCTTCAAACTGTAACCCTCTATTTTAGGTTAGTAATACAGTTAAACAAGCAATAGTTTTGTACCTCATGCGATGCCAATACAGTACTCTCAAAAACAAAGTTGATTCTCCCATGCTGATTCAGTTTGATGTATTTCCCTCTAACAATAATACGCCAATCTTAAAATTATATTATTTTTCATGATAAGACCATGTTCCATAACTACTGTAAAGCTGATAAAGGTATGAAGTAACAGCCTGTTTCAGGATGTTATTATATTACATTAAATAGTTAATGAAAAGGACAGTCAGCAGAGATAATTTAACTGTATGCATGCCATTTTATATAATGTGAGGATAATACTAATAGGCTTTACATAGTTTTTAGAAATCTCTCTTCCTCACTCCATGGATAATTTTTGTATGGTTCATTCAATAAAATTAATTGCAGTAGATCCATTCTAATAAAAAACTTACCACTGTTACTATACAACCCAAAACCTTGTCTTCCATATAACTACCTCTTTGTCCACTATTGCTCTGCTTTCTAATTCTTGTATATAATATCACCCTCATACTCAGAAAATGAATCCGACATTAAAAAAAAAAAAAAAAGCTTTTTAATGGACACAAAATGACGCAGAATCCTTCTTGTAATTACACTGGTTTAAAACTTCTGGGCATCACAAATGATATTCTCAGCCACATCCATGCATTTTGTCATAAGTTACTATCATTACTGTAAGCTATCGTAAGTACCAGAAGAGGCTGCAGAACCATATTGTACATATCAGAAAAATTCCAAAATGTCACTATTTTATCATGTACTTAGCTTTCCTTTCACTGTACTATCTCAAATCCAAGGGGTTCAGACTGTGCAAAGAACATTTAGTAAGGATTACAAAATGCGTAGGTATCTACCCCTCAGAAAACATTAAATTTTACTGCAGATTTCTGCTATAACAAAGCATGATTTATAAAAAAAAGATCAACTACTTTTATGGACGTACATCTTCTAGTTGTCTTTCTTTTTTTTACTTTAACTGCTTACATTACTGTTAATACAAAGCACTCTTTGTGCTAGCATTTCCTCTTTGATCTATCTGCAAATAAAATCTAAATACTCCTGCAACGCCAATTATGAATGCAGAATGTTTGCTTTCTTTCAGATGCTCCTTTTAAGTTAGCAATCCTATACTGAACGAATACCTTAAATTTGTATTTTTATGGCAATGTTCGTGCCTGTCCATAATTATTATGCCATTGATGTGGATGGCATGGTACTCTGATCCTGTGAGGCATGTGTGGCGTAAAATACTTTAAATGCTGTCACTGAGTTGTTAATTTTCTTATCTATTGGAAGTCCTGAAACAGCACATCTGCTCGGTGTTTAGGAATATACATGGCCATGCTTAAGGCAGTAGTTTAGGCCGATGGACGGATACATGAGAGAAAAATGGATTGGTTTTGAACCAAGAGGGTTAGGAAAGTCTGGTGCAAAAAGCAACGGGAAACTTAAGCTAGTAAAAGGAAGTAAAAAAAGAAAAGATAGAGAAGGAAACAAAGTTAACAGAAGGAGAGATTTTTAAGCAGTGGGTCTGAATAAAGAAACTACTACCATAGGGAGGAGGAAAATAATTTTATCCTTTAGTGAGTCAGAATTTGCCAGTCCACAAATTTTAAAATATAACCCACTTTCTGCAAGTGAGCCATGTAGGTCTCTATATTAAAAAAAAAAAAAAAAAAGACTAATGCTATATTTTGTTAAATTTAAATGACTTTAATGTGGTTCACATTTGATTTTACATTTCTACAAGCATCTTTAAATTACAAGTTCATTAGGAAACCAGCACACTTAATTTGCAGTCACAGCGATACTTCTAGATGATTCAAAACGTACAAAAATAAAATCACAATAGTGCCATCTTCTTCTTTTTCTGTCTCTTCATTACAGTACTATCTCTCACAGAAAATACTGGTATCAGCATCAGAGGAAATGGTCAGCAGTCATCCAGATCAGAAGTTAGGATAGTGCTCTCAGGACGGGAGGCAGGATGGTCAGAAAGGGAGCGAATTAGAAGCTTCGGAAGAGATGGTAGCTAAAAAAGGCCAGGGAAAGATAAAAAGACAGAGAAAGATAAGATAATAAGACGAAAAGGAACAGGAAAAGAAAAAACAAACAGGAAATGCACAGGAAATAGTGACAGTAACAATTGTACTTATTCGTGTTATAAATGGTACAAGAAGAACAGTGGCAAATAAAGGTGAGGAATAAGGTAGCTATTCTTAACAAATAGAAAGGTCTACAGAAAAGACCCAGTATGGCTTAGTTATTCCTCTCCTCTGGTGACAGTCCACTCACTTAACTTTTAGTTTAAGCTAGGCAGTTCAAGGCAGGATTCCTGTGAAGCCAGTAGACTGAAACGGGCACCTCCAGAGGGCGATTCATCCCATCCTAAGGCTTAAATCTCAGACTGAACCATGTCTTTGGAATGTTATTAATTTCTTGAAGTTCACTAGGTTTCTGCGAGCATAGATGCGCTGAATACTTATAGGTAACGACACTAAGATTAAAGTAATATGAAAGAGAGCACATTTTCAACTTCCTTTATTCTGAACAAGCAAAATTTACTAACAGCTTTCATCTGCACAGAACATGCAGTATGTTTGTGCCGTGCGTTTTTGTTGCTGTTGTTTAATTATTATTACCAAACATTAATATATTGAGCACAAAAAAAGAATTCTGATCCAGTCAAAGTTAAGTTTGCTCTTCTGTTAGGCATATCTATGTACTACTGGGGCCTTAAGCTTAACTCCTGTAATCTAAAGTCAAAGCTTGGCATGACCGGGATTCTATATTCCCAAGATAAAGAATGTGATTCAGGAAATATCACATGTATCTGATACTTAAAATGGCACTGCTATTTCAGTCATTTGCCACTAAATTCAGTAATTATTTACAAATAGGATACTTAGATTTTAATGGTTACTTTAAATGAGCTATAATTAAAGACAGGAGTCAAGGGTTATGGGGTGGTTTTAATGTTGATACATAGTCCTGTGTGCAGAAGCTCCAGGAGCAAGTCTGAAGGAATAACTTCTTTATCACACCTTGCCAGCCCTGATGCAAAAGCAAGACACTGCTCTTAGAGAACTGCAGTACCAAAGCATAAATAGTCAGAAAAGGGGATGGAAAAAGCAGCTTCCACCCGAGCACTGCTCTGGGAAATTTGCAATACACTCCAATGGGACAATGTTCACAGTGTGCACTTTTTTGTATAGCAAGTCTGAGACATAATCCTGGGACTGTGCAAGTCATACCACCTTGGAGATCTACGCATGTAGTGGTCTTGCACATACTATGTTTTTAATGACTATTTCAGGATACAGTCACCCCAATCCTGCCCATTATATAAGGACAACATGGATCTCTCAATGCAATTAAAAAGATGTCTTTAAAACCTAACTATTAACCTGCTTGAAATGCAATTCTGCACTGAAGAGTTTACATCATCTAAAGAATTACAGACTTTTGATGGAAAATAGTACAACGCTAATGCAAAACAACATAATGGTAGAGGCTAAATATAACATGCAGCATGAAGTCTGTTATCTAGAACTTCAAAAAGTCGTGCCTGCTTTTAATTTCAATTTCCTTTTTGAATGAACAGAGCACAGCTATGTCAGTTTTTCAGTCTTCTTACCATTACCGGGTGCCCTTACAGACACTACACATGAAAACAAATCCTGTAACGCAGCAATTCCTAATGTAATTCTTATGAAGGCCTGTATCTTTCCATTACTAGAAAATAATACTGAGCTGTTCTACCTTCCAAGAATGTTACCACCCAAAAATTAATTGTGAATTGGCCCCATAAGTGCTGTCCCTCTACCACCCATTTCTGTCCCCAGTATTGCAGGGATGCACTCTGCTGTGCATCAGCCTAGGGCTCAGTGACACTGATGTGGTGCTCAGGTGGATAGCTAAGGTGTTTTATGCATAGCACCAAGTGAATATAAGAAAACAGGAGGTTTGTTTAAAAATAAACAAGTTTTTAGCATTATAACTCATGAAGACCAGAACTACTCGCTATATCAATATTAATTGTATGGTTAAAAAAAACCCATACTTTCCCTATTTACTCTGAAACTTTAGAAGCATGTAGACATGTAAATGAACAAACTAATGAATTAAACCTTTCTTGCCATCTTCCTAATTTATGTTATTTTATTACAGATTATGGATGAAATCCATATGCTGATGTCTAACCTGTAATGAAGGCTCATGTGAGTAGTCTGTTGATCTATACCTACCATTTGCTTATGAAGTGACTTTGCCTAGTCCAGTTGAATGATGATAAATTAGCAGTTAGAGTTTATGTATTTATATTTTTATAATATATTTTAATATATTTATAGTTCTCCGTTCTGTCTCACTTTCCATTTAAGTTCTGACAAACTGATGTAGAGATGGATAAACCTCTTCTTGATTTAGACAATCACTTATATTTCATATTGCTCTTTGAGGACAGTATATAAAGTATTGGCTATAAGTGTTCCATCTAGAATGAAGAGCCTCAAACACGGTGTGGACAGGAACTTGACAAAAAAGAACAACCTGAAAAACGAGGCCAATTTTCACTTCCATCGTTATTACAACAAGGTTTTGCACAGAATTTTTGCCACCGTTAAGTGTTACAGCCTTTCTGCATGCCTGTCCCCTGCCCCAAATGCCAGTGAGTAGAATTAACAACAGCAAATATATATATATAGCTGGCTTTTTTTATTATTTGTGTTTCCAGCAGTGTTTTTAGATGGCTAGGTTAGGAAGACAGAATGTTGGGGGAGACATTATTTTCTAGCAGGATAATGCACTTTGTGATTTAGGTTGCCTCAGAAAGATAATTTCAAGCCTTCTTTAGAAGCAACCACACGAAGGCACATGGAGTAAAGTACGGCTCAGCACAGCAGTTAGTCAGAAAGCTGAAGTCTCAATCTGTCTTCCATGCAAGCACAAAGCATAACAAGTCTGAGCACTAAACATTATTCCTCCCTTTTCACCCTGTTATTTCTCCTGTGCTCATTACACTGTCTTTCATCTTTCCCTTCCTTCTGTAAAGGAAGGGAAATTTCCTCCTCTCCATCTGATTTTTTTTCCTTTCACATTTGCTTTTCCCTATTGCACATTCCCTGTAATTCCAAAACTGGAAGGACTATGGATCCAATCCTGGGGGCAAATACTAAGCTTGTGCATGCAATCTTTTAGCACGGACAAAGAGCGATTACTTAAAATTTAAGTGTTTGTATTTCCCCCTTTTTCTGAATAAAGTTACAAAATCACCAGAATAAAGTTTAGTACTGAAAATCTATGTAGGTAACTGTAATCTGATAAGGTAGAATGAGATCACCGTTCTGTGCAGAGCTCTGCTCGTACAGAAAAACAAAATGATTTTTACTGATCTGGAACCACACGATTATTTCTGAATCATTATTTTTATGCTTAGCTGTTCTGTGAAGTGAATCCACCTCTCTCCTTTGGTAGTCATTTTAAATGATGCACTGAATACTTCAGCAAATGCAATGACTCGTATCTTTAAATACTTCACAATGAGCATACAGGAAGATACTTAGAAAGAGATTTTAAAAAGCTAAAAAGTTAAGACCAGTATATTGTACACAAATTAAGTTCTTTTTCCCCTGTAACAGTTCCCAAGCAACATTTATCACCTGCATCCATGACATACATTTTTAGATGCCAGCTCTTCTAACCACACAATCTATTTCACAAGATTTCTAAAGCAGTGTCATAGCCATTACATCGAATGTTTCACAGATGGTTATCAACACTCGGTGTTTCACAGATGGGATAAAAGAAACAAACCCAACACCTGAATTTAAAAAAGCCACCAACACAGTAACCTGCATTTAAAGATATCCCCTTACAAAGTGGCTCTCAATCTCTCTGCAGACTTTTGAGGTTTCATGAACAATTTTTAAGTGGGCTGTAAAATAGTAATTAAAATGAAGCATACTGTCAGAAGGCTTCAACATATCAGCAGTTGGTGCAATCATCCACTGGATTTTTTTTAAGAAGGTCCTAGATCACAAAGAATTGTGAATTAGAAGAGATTAGGCTCTAGAAATACTGAACTGTTCTGCTTCTTGGTAAGACAAACATTATCAAAAAACTGTATTTCACCACATAGAAAAAAAAAATTGTCACATTCTAATGAATAGGGGGAAAAAGAATGAAAGAACTCCTCTTTGATGAGCAGATTTCAAATGATGGGAGACATCCCACTTGGAGAAGATGCAAACTATCTGGTGAAGCAGAGGCATTATTTTGCTCCCAGCACCCACTTCTCACCTGGCTGTACCTACATTGCAGAATCCCATAGGCAGAAGGCAGAAGAAAGAACAGTAAGAAGAGAGGCTTCCAATGGGAGGGGGTGAGGGGCCTTTTGTACTTGTGTGTGTCCTTGTTTCTGGAGTAGCCAGGAAAGTAAGGTTTCCAGTTAACAATCAGACAAGAAGCTGGGATTCCAGAAGACACGGGAGAGAACAGATAGGGAAAGTGTGCAGTGAGCCTGTGGCAGAGAGCTATAGCCATGTTTGGGGTACTGATTTCCAGCTGACCCCAATGCATTTATCCAGCTGTGACCTCTCCAGCTCCTACAGGAATCCTGTTCTGACCCCTGTCCCTAAATCTTTACTCCCATACACTGATCTTCAGTCCTACCCATACACCCCATCACTGCTTCTGTACCCATATGCCTTGCTTATAGGCATATTTATCCCTCTCTCCTATCACCCCCAGATGACACTGGTAAATAACTTTTTTTCCATGCTAAAGTGGTAGAAAAACACTCTCCTCCCTTATATGTTTCTTTCTGATACAAGGCAAAGATTTCCTCCTGACCTCGTACCCAGCTTAGCCCTGTGCATGTGAACAAAACAAACCAACCATATTGCACTATACATATTAGAACACTGAAAGGTAACTGCAGAACCATATCAGTTAGCAAGAGACATTTAGTAATAATAACAATATTAATAACAATAATATAAAAGCATTCACAAAACTCATTTCCTATATATGTATCAAAAAAACAGGAATAAGAAAGATGCAACAAAAAAGGATTATACAGAGCATGCTAGCCTGACAAACTACTTTAATTCCCTTAGAACACTGTTACTGTAA
Organism: Pavo muticus; assembly: GCA_016647715.1. Taxonomy (NCBI): domain Eukaryota; kingdom Metazoa; phylum Chordata; class Aves; order Galliformes; family Phasianidae; genus Pavo; species Pavo muticus. The sequence goes on along the minus strand of JACDJE010000297.1, from coordinate 162,525 downwards.
CTTTTGTTTCCAGTAGTATTTTGCTTACATTTCATACAATACATATGCTACAATCTAATTTTAGATTAGATAATAGACTTCTCCAGGATAAACACATTTATACCATTTGAATAAGATTTATAATTTGGCATTTCTCCACTTCAACACCACCGTGATCACTAAAAAGATGCACAATATGACGGAAAGGATATAATCTCTGCAAATTATTTATGGATGTGCTCGTATGGTATTCATGACAACAGAAAGTAACCTACACTGGGGCAACTGAAAGCATAGCTAATATAAATACATTATGATTCTGGAAAATTGTCGATATGGATAATAATAATAATAGGAGGCTTGATAGGAGGAAAAGGAAGGTTTTTACAATGTAAAATTACCGTCCAGGGAGCTTATGTAAATTAAAGAGTGTGGTCAAATAGAAGTGGATTTTTTTAGAGTAATAAACTGATCCTGTAATAAGACGTGCTAATACTCGTAAGAAAAGTTTGCATCTGTTAATGTTGATAGAAAATCAGATAAGCATTCAAAGATGTACATATATTTTCATTTGATTAAGATGAGAAGTCTAATCTTTGTGCGATGGGGGCCCAATCCCTCACTTCTCAGGCCACTAAATCCACTAAATTCATGAGCACAGATAGAAAGGAAGAGGAGCAAAGACTAGTAATTAGTGAAACTCAGGACAAGGCAACAATTAAAAAAGCACCAGTTCTGTTACTAGTTCCTGGGAAGGACATGGTGGGGACAGAAGGGTTACTGCTACCAGCTTGATCTTCCTGGCTCCCTCTGGGAGCCTCTTGCTGCTGCTTCTCCTGCAGAGGCATGTGGCCTATCTAATGTTGAAAAAGCAGGCAGTGCTCACTACCTTTTCATACACACCAGAAGAGCAGAGCCCAGATTTCTGGAGCAATAGATTGCTGTCAGCCCTTAACATTTTTCACAAAACAGCACACACCCACCTGATAAAAGTTTTAATTGAAGGCGCTATTTAAAACACCATTAGAAATGGTTTAGCCCAACAGCTGTTCAACTTACCATAGCCTTGTAGCCCACCGGGTGTTAGTGGACCACAGCTTGGAAACCATTCCTGCCATTTCAGAAATACGATGATGTTCCCTACTCCCTCCCTCCCTCCAGACCTTCTGGTTGCTGTGTTAAACATTTCTGCTCCTCTATCTGATTTCCCCTGAGATTGATTTTAGGACTTGCTATTTGCTTCTGGCTTTCTGAAGTAGCAGCAAACTGGCATTCTCCTTTGCCCATACATTTATAAATGGAAGAAGTAAGGCCAATATGTCCATAACATTACTACTGCCAAACAAAGGAGTAGATAGAAGCATAGTTTAAGTATCTATAAATGTATGTATATGTATCTTCAGGTTTAGGAAAAAGGGACCAATTTACATTTGATTCGTATTTGAAAATTTATCATCAGACAACAAGGCCAACGAACTTTTGTTTACAGAAAAGCTGTAATTCTACACAGGTTGGATTTTGGCCATGGCTGGTCCAGGACAAACAGAGATGTGCAGTTTTATGCCACAAAACTATGGCAGGTGAGACTGATATCTTCTGCTATCTTAAAGGTCACCTAAGATACAGAAAACAGTGACCAAGGGCTCCTTGTTATTCTCTTCTAAGAAATAGAGAGTTAGAGTCTCCTATTAAATACTTCCACATATTCATGGTTTCAGAGATCTTTCTCATGTTATTACTCCTCAGCCATCATTTTTCCAAAGTGAAGAATCCTGATTCAGTTGCTGTCCCTGCTCAATAGCTATGCCATGTTTTCATCATCCATGTCTGTATTGTATATAATTCTCATCAATGCTCAAAACTGACTAGTATGCCAGCGTGACTCCTTTGTTTCAAGTACCATTTTGCATCAACTCCAACCAGAATGATTTCAGGAAATCAGCAGGAGCTGCTAAAAATCCACACAAACATTAGGAAAAGGCGTAAGAACCCAGGCTTTTCACAGCAGCCAGACAGCACCCATCAGCTTAACAATTAAACTTCACCTCTGTGACAGGCAGGAATTCCAGGATCAAAGTCTGTATTTCAAGCTCATCTAAGGCTGTGAAACCCTAAGAAATAGGGAAGTAGAACTTCCAAGTTGCAGTCCCTGCCTTGCTGAACGGCAGGGCTGGCTGCAGCCTGCAGAGCTGGCAGATGATGAGGTGATGACCCTCTCTGCTGACAGGTCTGGTTTAACAGTGGGTCAGCCATACCTGGCTCTGGGACAGCCGTGGCTCCTGCAGCACCACAGTCCGTGCTGTGAGATACTTCTGCAACTCTTCAGGGCCAACATCAGCTCTGACTCCAAATGCACAGTAGCCTTTTATCATCTCTAAGCATTATCACTGCACTTTTTCATACCATTTAGGAACAGGTGGACCAGAAAAGGTGCTAGTACAAATTGCTGGGAGGTGGTGTCATTAAAGCCACCCATTAGTTGCGATAGTCTTCTTTATCTCGTAACCATTTATTAATCCACAAGGAATCTTACGTACCTGAACACTTCACTGTGTTAACATTCTTTGGTGACAGACCTTTTTAAAAGCTTTTTGGGTGACCCATTCCCATGTAGCTGTTTACTGCTTCAAATGATAAGCAAAGCCATAAGACAAAACTACCTTGTACAAAAAGTCAAGGTGATGGTTGCCTATTATAGCCACACATGTTCCTATTAATTATATTCTTTATCACATTCACTGGCATTTTGCCTGCTGTGGAAGTCAGACTTATTAGTACATTAGTCCATGATCATCCCTAGAGACCTTTTTAAAATGGTCGCATTTGCTGCTTTCCGTTCCTCTGTCATCAACACCAATTTAAATGATAGATTATACAACACAGTTCACAGATAACCAGTTTCATTCGAGAGAGAATTTCTCTCGAACTACTGAAGGAACAACGTGCTATCTGGCAATCTGCTAATGCCTATTTAATCAAGTTGTTCAAAAATCTTTTATTGATATTTCAAAATTGAAATACTTCTTATAAAGAACAACTTTTATATGGGACTGTTCCTAATCTCCCTGGAATAAACTCTGCCAATGCAAGGGTTTGTCCGTAGGTTTCTTTCTGCAATGGCTTTGCCTTTAAATATTCTGTTTCTTGAACTCAGTGTCCTGCTAGCAGAATTAACTGAAAAATTTATGCTTATGGATTTTACTTTTTGTTTTTATGATTTTAGCCTATTGCTCCTCAAAATCTTTTTGTCCTTACAATAGGTCTACATTTAACTCCCCAGAACTGTGCTCTTCTCTTCTTTGCTTGTTCGGATTTCACTTTTTGAAAAACATCTATTTATTCCTAGTAACTTCCCTTACTGCTCAGTTGTCATGAATTCTTATTCAGTTGGGTCAGAATTAGACAACAAACACTCTGTGTCTCTCTTAGCCTCTTATCATTTTTACTTGAACAATTTCTTCATTTGCATGCAATTCCTTTTTACAGTTAAACAATACTGGATTGTTTATTTATTTTTATCTTTTTCTCTCATATAAATATGACAAACTTCAGTTTGATATGATGTGCCACTACCGAATGTCTTTCCTTATAGTTACTTTGTCAACCAAGTCCTGTGTACTAATCTAAACGAAATCAAGAGCTGTCCTTGTTCTACTGGATTCTCTAGATAGTTTGCTCAAAAGGTTAGTTCTTGATGGTCGTTAAAAACACAGCTTATGCATGATAGCCTAATGTTAAGCTTATCCAGACCATAGTTTGAAAACTGAAAACTCTTGTTACTACCAAGCTTCTCAGTTGTATAGCCACTCTAGCCTCCTGCAGTATTTCACGGTCACTGTGTCCACTCTGTCAGCTCGTTCAGAGCTGTTGCCAGGCTTCTCCTATTCAGATATGGAACCATTTGTAATTATATTTTATGCTTTAGTCTGATAAATTTAACTTATTTGACTAGTTAGCATATAGAGACCAATAGACCAATCTATCATCTCTCTATCAGCAAGGCACTAACATTTCATCATCTCTGTTATCATCTATATGCTGATATTTTGCTGTCACTTTGAAAGAAGGGACACATGCAGACCCACTTCCAGAAAGAGTGTGACATACCTGAGGAATTCTTGTTGTGATTCACACTTACCACTCTTCTGAAGAATCATTATCTTCAAGGTACCAGGGAAACAGAGCAATACGAGGTAGCAATGTACCTAGATACCAAATCAAAACTAGTGCAGGTTCCTTCTCAACAGAGAACCAAGTGGCATTTGACAAGGACTGACCAACAGAATGGCCTGTGGTTATTCAAGATTTCTGTACCAAGATGCTGTGTCAGGAAGGGAATGCACTAAGGAGCAGAAGGACACTATGGAAGTATATGAAGTCCTTTAATCTCTTGTATACACTGGGGGATTTTGTAATACTCACATTAGCTTCCTCTGAGGAGGGAGAGCCTGCTGTTACTGCTGTGGAGAAGATAAAGAGGGATGCATTCTGGACACAATGCCAGTAGCTATTGACCTGGGTTTGACAGCTGAGAAGACCTCTGGGGTGCTAGCATTTTCTGTGTTGGCTGAAACTCACTTCTCTCCCTTTTGTGAGGCCTCTATTTGGAGCACCTTATTTCTGCATTAAGTATGATGTGACTCAAGTCTCAGCAGAATCCAACAGCTACGCTGCAGCATCCAATGAGTATTCATTATTATTTATTTGTATTACCACAAATCCTAGAAGGCTACAGCCTGGACCACTTCTCGTTATGCAGGGCCATGAATAAGCATACAATAAAAAGTCTATGTGCTTGAATTCTACATAAAGAGACAACAGAGATTACTGCAGAGTACAAAGGCAAAGTATTACTGTGACAAGCATTTGTATTAGTATACTTGTACAACATACTTATTTTCTAGTTGGACTGTCGTAAGCTTCATAGTACATAAAACTTTTAAGAAGATATTAAAGGAAGACAGCAAACTGTTCTGTTTATGAAGGAGTCAACCAGTACATGAGAGGCAGCTGAGGAGAAAGTATCCAGTGTGAAAATTTAATAACTGAATGATGGAAGCTGGCATCATATGTTGATCAAAATCAGAGTCAACCTCTTGATACTGAAGGAAAGGTATCAGGTAGAAGTAGTCTTGATGGGCCTTGAAAACAAAGACAGATAGCTTATCTTTATTGCTTTAAATTGAAGGAGGAAGTTTAAAAAGTCAAAGGAGTAAATTTGGAAACTGGTATTTACAGTAGCACTTGGAACACATCATGACAAGACTACATTTGTCAAGGCAAAAGAAGATTTTCTAATAACGATATGATCCATGGAAAACCTGGATGAAAAATACAAGCAACCAACAGAGAAGAAAGAGCATCCCTGAAGGGTTGGAAAAAGATTTGCAAAACTAAGATTTAGCCTAGATTTGATGACTTAAAACAAACAACAGCATGATGGTGTCATTCACTGAGGATGCGGAGAGGTTTTGTAAGGACCCCAACCTAAACACGAAAAAATTACTAACAAAAGTTGTAACTGGAAATAAAGAATTGAGGACAACTCTGAAGAAAATTTTCATGCATTAGATCTGCTTAGGAGTAGAAAAGAAGATGGGAGGAGGTATATGAAGTGACACATAAAATGCTGTTCTTCCTGTACTATGAAATGAGAAAATTCTTTCGCGCCACATTTATTACTAGGTTATTACAGCTACCTGAGCTACCATGTTTTGACTTTCAAGGACTGAAGAAGAATAATGTTCATGACATTGTAATTTGATGGGTGCCTCATTCAGCAAACAAAAACATGCTACATCCAGCTCAAAGACAGGACAGTGATGATACAGGCCAAGTGCAAACAGCAGTGGAGAAAAAGATCTTACAGCTTAAAGTTAAAACAACTAACATGCTGAACATTCAGGCACATTCCTTTCCTCTTCCTTCTTATTGTACAGAACCAAGGCTATAATTTCAGCTTGCCACTGAAGGAAAATTGCTCTCCTTTGCTCTAGTTTGGTATTTCCAGCCCTTGAAGTATTCCCAAACCTACACAAAGTGTGCCCATGTAGCAAATGCCCCCACCCTGAATTCCACCAACATCAACAGGATCTCTTCATGTCTGCTTTCTTGCTGTTTCCTAGTTTTAGTCATTTAAAACAGCACAGAATGGGTTGAACCAAAGAAACAAGCACATCAGGTGCTCAACCACAGGGGTTAGCAGCCGTGAGTACTGGAGACATACAGCAGGAGACAATTCAGAGTTCCTTTTCTTCCGAACAATATTCTGTAGCAGCATTACCTCAGGCAGAATAGAGCTGTGCCCCTACACTCTTTCTCTCAAAGCACAGGGAAGTTGCTCTCTCAGGAAGGAGATGCAGTCAGATGTGTATGAGCTGCCCCCCGTGGAGATGATTGAGAAACTTGGAGACATATGAAACATCCAGAGGACTCCTCATACCCCACTGACTAATATATCACCTTGCTTCTTTTTCTCTTCTGAAACTAGGTCTTTTCTGAGGCACTTTTTTTTTAATCTGATGTGGAGAGGGAACTCTTTGAAAGGGTAGATAATAGCAGGACAAGGGGAAATGGTTTTAAGTTGAGGTAGGGAAGATTTAGGTTGGATGTCAGGGGGAAGTTCTCTACTGTGAGAGTGGTGAGGTGCTGGCACAGGCTGCCCAGAGAGGTTGTGGATGCCCCATCCCTGGAGGTGTTCAAGCCCAGGTTGGATGGGGCCCTGGGCAATCTGGTCTAGTATTAAATGTGGAGGTTGCTGGCCCTGCCTGTGGCAGGGGGATTGGAGATTCATGATCCTTGAGGTCCCTTCCAACCCGGGCCATTCTGTGATTCTGTGAACATAGGAGGCTGGGTTTGGTTGTTGTTCAATCATCTGATCTCTCTCTCCTTTTCTTTCCTTTGCACAACTTAGGGGAAGTAAGAATAAATATGGCATATAGAACTAAAAGATGAGAATAGTTAACTATTAGAACTATGCATTTTAAGCAAAAAAAATACCATTCAAGATTTTAGATGCAAAGTGAAATATTCAGTGTTCTCATTATTTAGGAGAAACATTCAGTGTTCATCAAATAATGGTTTCATCTCATATTGAAAAAGAACTGCATTTCATTTTGTGTTCAGAAATTATAAAAGAAGCACCGTTACATTTTTAAACTGGAAATTCTACAGTTCCCATCCTGTAACAAAAATCATCGCTTTGTGTTTTGAGCTCTCTTCGAGATGTTAAAATTTAAAAGCGTTAAGGTATGAGTTTGAACAAGAAACTCTTGTCTCCTGCTTAGCACTAGCCACATTTCGGCATATGTAGACCATTGACCTCTGTTCTTAGTTCCAGTTGTCATCTCAAATGCTCTGTTTATACAGGTAATTCACGGTCACTAACTCTCCAAAGCCCACACAACTCCTCCAAAAAGATTGCAGAGAACTGCAGAGAAAGACATTTGCTGGAAGTTTTAAATTAAATAGATAGTAAATCAACCAGATATTTGATGAAATGAAAAGCACCAGTCGCTACACATTCAGTTCTCCTTCTGGGCATATTTTTGCCATATAGTCTTCTGTTTAGTTCCTCGTTTCTTTTTGTGTTTTGTTTGTTCATTTGTTTGTTAATTGGACTCTCAAGTCTGCTTTTGATCTGTTTATGATTTCTTCTTTGGTCTTGCTCTTTCTTCAAATTCATTTCATGTTACTTTTGTGCCAAGCAAAAAAATAATTCTACAATCCCTTAATCTTTACTCCCCAGTCACCATCTACATCTTTGCTCTACATTAAGGAATCTCTAATTGGCCATGCCTACAAATCCTCTACAGCTTTACACTTCCTTAATAATTACTCACAGATTCAATACCAATTCTGCTTCTTCCATTTTCCAGATATAAGATTGCCTTCAGAACATTTTTGTACTTGAACACCGGAAAGGAAATACACCATCATAAAAAAGGGCATGGAGTTTATAAAGCCATTAGGTAAAACACCTACACATAATTTTTGCTCACTTGGATATAAAAATAGGAATCATAGCAATGCCTGTACCCATAGATACAAGAAAAAAACTTCCTCTTCAATACAAGTATATTTATAGTTATTTTGGGTGAATCCACTGACATAGGGTATGGATAATTATTACCAATTAAGCACAAGGTACTTAGTTAAAATAGAATATATAGCTCTTGCCTAAGAAGACTATAATTAATCAGCATGTGTGATCAAATTGCCACTCATAACGTCAGATCAGTTTAGTTTAATTTAACCAAGTTACCTTGACATGAGCATAAGTATATATTTATTAACATTTCAACGTTCAACTCAGCAAGACAATTACGTTAGTAAATCTGCTTGCAGTAGCTACACAAATATTGGTGGTATAAACAGTTTTTATAGATCTATAAATTTAGAAAATTTGATGGGTGAAGATAGAGAGCAGGTCAGAAACACACTATTCTGAAAGCAAAGGAAATAAACAAATTAAAACTCCCTACCTAACAGCAGTGCTGAAGGACTCCAGGTTCACATGGTGAATTATCCAAGAATAATGATATCCCTAATGGATATATTGTATGTATGCTCTAAAAAGAACCGGAGTCACACATAAATCACACCTCTTGATTAACCCTTTTATCATTATTAGTTTGTCAACATCAGCAAAGACTAACTATTGAAAAATTCAATCATTTCAGTGTACTTACAGCTGAATTTTCTCATCATGTGACCAACTATCCACAAAGCCTCAGTGCCATTAAGAAGTTTTGAGGAATATATTATTTGGTACTGCCAAAAAAACATAATTAAAAGAATGCATGTAAATTATATTTATTTTCTAATTCAAAACTTTCTTTTTTTTTAATGATTATTTCACATCTAAAGTACATTTGGGGGGAAAGCAGAACTTACATTATCCCAAAAGGCAGGTTCCAGCACAACCCATGATACACTGACAGAATTCACAGTAAGAAGGCACAGTAGGGTCACACAAACAGAACCCCGCACTACTGCAGAATCTCCTTAATTTCAATAGGGCCCTACCCACATATAATCAGTTACAGAGTCCGCCTATGTGGGAGTAACAACAGTGAGCACAGGACCCGTTCCTCCACACACCTGCAAAAATATTGGGATAAAAAAAAAAGAAATTAAAATTAGTAACATGCAGCAAAACCTTCTGATAGCCCGTTTTATTACAGCATTTAGCACATAATAAAGGAGTTCCATACATCTTTAAGTTGCATGTTATTTATAGGAATTTTTAGTTCCTTTTTTTACAGAATGTTGACTTAAAATTGCTTACAGGCCTTACATGTAGCAGCAGCACATTATGGGAACTTTTACCGATACTCATTTGAAGTAGAAATTTAGATGTATTTTTAATTATTGCTTTATAAAAAGTCATTATCGTTGTTGATTCTTAGTGTTTCAGTCTGCTTAAAATCAGCGGTTTGGGGAGATGGCATAGGTCAGTGAATTTCTGAGGTCTTCATGATCATGATGCCCCAGCACAGGAGGGACGTAGAGCTCTTGGAGCAGGTCCAGAGGAGGGCCACTAAGATGATCAGAGGGCTGGAGCACCTCTCCTGTGAGGAAAGGCTGGGGGAACTGGGCTTGTTTAGCTTGGAATAGAGAATATATTAGGAGGAATAGAGAATATTCCTCCTATTCCTGGAGACCTCATTGTGGCCTTCCAGTACTTGAAGGGAACATATAAACAGGAGGGGGAACGTCTGTTTATGAGGGTGGATAGTGATAGGACAAGGGGGAATGGTTTTAAACTGAGACAGGGGAGGTTTAGGTTAGATATTAGGAGGAAGTTTTTCACACAGAGGGTGGTGACGCACTGGAACAGGTTGCCCAAAGAGGTTGTGGATGCCCCATCCCTGGAGGCATTCAAGGCCAGGCTGGATGTGGCTCTGGGCAGCCTGGTCTGGTGGTTGGCGACCCTGCACATAGCAGGGGGGTTGAAACCAGATGATCTTTGTGGTCCTTTTCAACCCAGGCCATTCTATGATTCTATGATTCTATGAAAGCATCTGGCCACATATAGCAGCATCGAAGACTGAAGTATTTGAAAACACATGATAAAAAGTAGTCAATTTTAGACTAAAAGTGATCTTTTTTAAACAAAAAATCCTTACAAAAATCAACTGCAATCATTTCCTAAATTTAAGCTCCTACAGAAAACTATTTAAAATGCAGGAAGTACAAATGTAATGTTAAACAAATATATACCACCTCTTTGCCATTCACACAAAACTTAACTTTTATGATTTGACCTCACTGTTCTTATTAAAAATACATCTATGTTGATCTTTAAAAGGCATTTTATTTTCAGTTACAATGCTTTTCTATACCATAAAACATTTACAAACACATTAACCATGGGTTCCGTGAAATTATATTTAACTGGTGACACTGTGCAAGAGCACTGATGATAAAGGATATAAGAACTCGATCCTAGAAACATGCAGAACACATTTCTTCATTCCTTTAATTTAGATACCATTAAAGAAACAACAATATTTAAAACAAACAAACAAAATCTAAGAACAAATTAAAGGATCTGACAATCTAACAGAAGAATCAGGAGTTCCATAAAGATGGAATGCAGTCTTTTTTTCTTCTCTACTTTTGGTTTTATTTTTGAGCAACCAGTTGTTCTCTTACTGGCTGTGATTTTGTCAAACAACAGACTTGTAAACAAACAGAAAATGGAGAAGAGTATCACAGTTTTTTGTTCCTTGCCAGGCTTAAAGCTTTCAACTGGGCAGGAGGACAAGCAAAAATTTGAAATCCACATTTCAGACGTTACAACAAATTTCAAGGCAGTTGAAATGTTTCTTCTCCTTTTATTCCCTTTAAAACTTTTGGTTTATATGCATAACTTATTCTGAGAAATTCAACACTTTTTAAAGATCAGTGCTCCAGCTCTAAGTTCTGTTCAAAGAGTGTCTTAAGATATAGAATTATAGAATCATAGAATGGTTTGGGTTGGAAGGGACCTTTAAGATCACCTAGTTCCAAGCCCCTGCTATAGGCAGGGACACCTCCCTCTAGACCAGGTTGCTCAAAGCCCCATCCAGCCTGGCCTTGAATGCTTCTCCCATCTAATGTTACAAAGAAAATTTAAAAATATCAGACATCAGTCACATTAGCCTACCTGAGCCTGCAAGCGTGAACCAGCACCTGAGCCTACCTGAGTGAACCAGTACCTCTGGCAAGTGTAACTTACCCATTTCTTACTGACTGAGAATGAGCAGACTATACTTTTTGGGACAGTCAGTTCTCTAGGAGCCCATGACCATGAAGCTTGGGAAACGTGGCATTATCCAAGATGCAGTGCAATGGGGTAACTTATGCAGCCAGATCTTAATATTGCTTTCTGCCCCTCTGCCTAGTTCCACATCTTTCTCCAATAAGGAAATTAACTGGAATACAATGCACTGCTCCAAGAGTGCAGATTGTAGGAGAGGTCAGGGATATATAGCTGCAGCCCAAATGACAGTCAGTTTCTGAGAAGAGCTGAAAACACACTGTTACAAATTTGACAGCCTACAGAATATCTCAGAGCTGACATTCAAACCATCAAAGAAATGAAATACTGAAACTGCCTCAACAATTCCCTTCTCTGACAAGGATAGGAAAAACGTGCATCTAACCTAGGTATAGACCACCATAAAGTTGAAGGATACACGACTGGTTTGGGAGACTGGAAGGCTCTTGCAAAAAGAAGGGTTTTTTTCATGACCAGCAAACTAACAAAGTCTAGTTCCTTACTGATGTGCTTGCAGACGCCCCAAAACACTTGTGCAGCAATCTCAGGCTGACATTACCCTGGCTGGATTCCCACTCCGTTCTAAATAATTTCCCTGAATTCCTTCACAAAACACCAACTTCTCACTACTAGGAGCAACGCACACTGTGGCTGTCAGACCAACCAAGGATGCTAATTTGCAAGGCAGCAGGTTGAACAGAATAGAAAATTTCCAAGTCCATGCTGAAGCTTTTTCTGTCCTGGGGGTGCAAACTTGAGTCATTTTTCTAATCTCATCTGCTGAGTTTCATTGAAACTGTAGAAACTTGACCTTGCGACCTCTACCTCTGTATCAAATACAGCTCAAATGAGGCAGTGGATTCAAAAGGAGAAAACTCATTCCTATATATCTTGTTTTATTCACAAAGTAGGCATGAAAACACAGTTGCATAATCATTGTGAAAATAACTATGAATTTTATGTCATTTACTGTTTTCATTCAGGGGTCACGCCACGAACTCAGCTATAACACAACACAGATTTTTACAGGGTGAGAGTATGAAAGAATCCAGGGAATAGAGACCGTTTCCATTAAACTGCCTTTGTTCTGTCCCTGTGCAAAGGACCCTAAATATATGTCAATTCATAAAGGTGAAAATTTAACAGAAAGAAAATTTTATACATATGTTTTGAGCTTACCAAGAATGCAGCGGACTGCCCTTCATGTAGATCCGTGCTTCTCTTCCAGTTCTGTGTTGTATCTCCCAAGGCTTAAGAAAAGTTCAGTGATACATAGCTTAGTAACAGAACGCTGACATTAAGTTTAAAGAATCAATCTATTCAGCGGGCTTTTCTGCTTTGTTTTTTAAAGAATAAGCATAATGGTTATTAAAGAATCACCTTAAAATCCTGCTACCGCTACCTGGCTTCAGATCCTAATTATCCCAATTTAGAGAATAATTTTTAATAACGAGCAAGTCCCAGTTCCCTTTACGAAAAATGCCACCCACTGTGCTCTTCATACCCTTTCTATTGCTCTAGAGACAAAGAATAGTCAGCGTGGCAAAGATAATAGAAAATTGGACATTACAGGACAGGTTAGAAGGAAACAATGTGAGCAGGACCAGAAGTGAAAAAGACTTAACAAAAAAGGGATGGAATAAAAGAAACAACGTTACTTTCTTAGCCGAGCAATAAAAATGGGATTTTCAAAACCATCCAACTTCTATTGAAGTAAAAGAATTACATCAATTCCAAATATGCTTTTAGAAAACCTTTAAGCCACTTATCTTTAAGCATTTAACTTTAAGCATATGGAGTATCTAAACTCTGCTCAGCTAAACAACTGAAGTGCTTAAATTTAAAAAACAAATGTAAATCATCTTGAAGACATTCACCCCCTTTGTAATACCAAGCTTGCATACAGATCTGAGCCCCAACTCCTTACCCTGCTTACATGCTGACTCACACTTGGGCTGGATCCAGCCTATTGGTTCTCAGATAGGCAAACCAAGTACAGAATGTGAGGGACTAATGTGCATTCAGACTTCTCTCTCGCAAGCTGGACTCGTGCAAGTATCGTGACTTAGGTACGAGATCAACTGTTTGGTGAAGCAGAGTGCAAATAATTAAATGCTTAAAGTTAATTCGGGAAGCGGGTCTCAAAAAGAAAACTAAAGAAAGTGCCTGAGAAAGAAAAAAGAAACTGAAAATTAAATCTGGATTAAAAATAAATGACCTCTGGGTTATATCTCAGTGCACTCTGCCTGAAAACCACTGCTTCTTTTTGGCTTAAGCGTTAAATCTCATTTTTTAATATGCAAAATGGTAACTAACTCTGACAAAGGTTAAATTAGTTCAGTGTTTGATGACAGTACTGTAGTAATTCTTAATACAGAGCATCATTCGGTTATTGGTATAAAGGGCTCGCCATTTCTTCTGCCTTATAAACACACCTGCACTTCTAGTCCTGCTTTGTTAAAGAGCAGGGTGAGGGTTAATACCCAATATTCCAATCTCTGTGGTAACATTCATAAAGGGAGGAGGAAATGCGGAGATCGTAAGCTGCTAGTAGGGTTCTGTCCCTTTTACTCCTTACTCTACAATACAGTTACTAAAGGAAAACATAAATTGAGCCACTGAAATCGAAACAGTGAACCAACAAAGTTCAGGGACATCTCTCGGCATCCTGTGAACTTCTGGTCATTGTGATCTGCCTCCTAAACTGCAGATCATTGTATACTCCGTTATTTTAAGCTGTCACCTCTCTAAACTACCAGGAAGCCAGTACCAGTGCTTAACAGCTACATTCTCATGTCCTCTCCCGCTACTAATATTCCACCCTTCACCCACAGCTATAAAAAAGGAAATTCTCTCTTTTTAAAATGCATGCTTAATAATCCCACACATGTAAAAATCATTACTTCGTGTTGGAGCTAGAGCAAGGTTAAAGACTTGACTAAGGCAGTGAGTTACTGATAGAATTAGTTCCTCTCTAGATTCGGTTCCCTTTTCACAAAATGGTTAAGCACAATAACGTTTTGTTCCTTTTATGAGAATCATGAGCATTACTAAAATTTTATAAATGTTTTGAAGCTCAGATTTCAAAATTTCCCAGAAATTGGGAAACTAGAGAAGCAAATGAACAATTTACATCATGCTGTCTTAAAAGAAATGAATTGAACAGCATAAAAGCAAACAAATTAGTGCTAGCTAAAGCATTTCCAGACCTCTCACTCCTGTATTAATTTCAGTCGCATTTCATTTAAATGCAGGAATACATATTTGCAAAGTCTGAGTTTCAGTCTTTCCAACAATTCCGCATATCCGAACTGTGCTGCACTGATTGGTGGTGCTGATAGAAATCCTCCTGTGAACACAGCTGAGCACATGCACAGGACTAAGGCTAAATCAAGTAATAAAAAATAGCTCATAAATTCAGCGTATCGCTGGCAATTATTTGGAAAAGTCCAGGATGGATAAGATGATGATAAAGCTTGAGAAAGTAACAAGCGAAATAGCGGGCTGGAAGGTGAGAAATTAGGTTCTGGCCCCAGCAATTACCCTACCAAAAACAATCTAACTTTAATACCAGTTAAATAACAGAACTGATACAAAGAAAAAAAAAAAATAATAGAGCATCCCCTCAATAATGTATAGCCCCAACAACCACACTTATTTTCTCACCATTTGATGAGTCCTCTTCAGTGTAAGGCCAAAGTTCGTGGGTGCTGTGGAGAAGATCACTTGGCAACTGCTCTGCTGTAATTAATCCATAAAGAATGGGCTTCAGTTTTCACAGATAACGAACCAGCACATTTCACAACCACTAACATGCAGAAGAATTTTTACAATGTTTAGAAGTTACAGCGAGGCCGTTTTAGCAGAACTTCACCACAGAACCTAAGTTTAATAGCAAATGTTTCCCGAGGCCTCAGGGATATGTTCATTATGGATCAGGCCTATGGCTGTGTTAGAGTCAATGCTGCCAGGTCAGAAGGAAAGTATAGTAAGCCCAACCTTTGGATTATACCAGCTGCCTTTATGCTGTGTTAAGCATCTTAGACACTGGGGAAAAAAAAATAATTGAAAGTTGGCTGTTGAAAAATCGGGCCGTCTACACCAAAAACTGCTAAAGGTTGTTTATGGGTGTTTTCTGTTTTGTTTTGTTTTTTCCATTTAGTATTTTATAGGGAATTCAATAAAGTAGATGTACATCCTAATCTAGCACATACTTCCTGCAGTCCTTACTACCAAGAGAAGGACCCCTAGATCAGCTCTCAAACGGCAAATTCAGAACTTTGTTTTCACTGCCATTGCAGCCTAATGACCGTACAATAATAAATGGTGCACACTTCAGTCCTTTCTACATGACTACCTGAAATGGCATAAGTAATGAATTCTAAATCCTATGTGTGTCAGGATAAATCAGAGATTTAATGACCGCACAAAGAAGCAGAAGAGTCAAAAATGAAAGATGTTCAACTACAGTTGATTATTAGAGTAGATTATTAAGCAGAAACTTCAACTGGTACCAAACTTTCAGAAGAGGTCTGAGGAGAGGCCTTGGTGAATCTCGAATAGGGATCCAGCAAAGAAGGCTGGATAAGCACCAAAAGCAAGGCAGGGCTTAAATTAGAAAAATAAATACAAAAAAAAAGTAGGAATTTCCACTAGCTATGCACACATACGCCATACCAAAACTGGGTACCCAAATAATATGTAGATGTGCAATTACTTGAAAAGGTTATTATAATTGCGCCATGTTGGGTGTACCTTGCTGGCCTCCATTTGGTGTAACTCACTTAGCAGCTGGACCAGAAGAGAGTGGAATAATATGCAAGTACCCAAGCAGACCACAGAATCCAGCTACACAGTTACACAGTAATGACACAATGCCAGTTTTCATTACAACAAATTCCTCTAATCCTCACGGTTGTAAAACAAATCTTAAAAACACATAGCAAGGTAATTTGCAAAGTAATGCGTGCCTGAGTCAAAAGACAGCCTCCAGCCTTCTAACCATCCCTGACGAGCTGGGAGCTCCTGCGCCATTCTAGGACATGAGTACCTTGCTTTGGTTGTGCCACCTTGCAGACAGACCCCGGCAGTTTGGTATACCCAAGTGTGATAGGGAACTCCCAAGTATAGGAAGCTGGGGGGGAATGTCATCTCAGTGGTGTAGGTGAATTCAAGTCCCTCTCTTCCACTTAATACTGATTTTCTATAGAATTTTAAATGACAGATTTAGGGTCACCAGATCCTCCAGGGCCTAAATCCAGGTTTCCCAAAGAAATGCCTGGGTCTCCAGACTACAGCCTCATGTCAGCAGTTTCTCTCACCTGACACAAGAGAATTTACACAACTAGGGGAAAAAGCTACATTTCTAGAGTTACACTTTCTCAAGGGCTGGAGCAAGTCTATGGGATGGATACGCCCAGGAGCTAAGGGCCATCAGGAGCCCAACCAACCACATAGTGCTTGGAGAACAAAATACATGACTTTGACCTTGCCTCACTACTGTAAACACACAAGACGTATATTGAAAAAAAAGATAAACTCAAAACATTCAACTGCACATGCTCCTCCCCCTGGCAACAGGAGAGCAGATAACATGACAAATGCTGGCCATGTCACATGTTACAGCAGTGGAAGATTCTCTGAGAACGTAATGACTCTCTCTGAGGAGAAGTGCCTACAGTGGGGGATTGGCTCTGCCAGGAGGTGTGCAGGTAGTGCTTAAGCGAGAAATGTGCAAGGAAAGGACTGCAGCACAGAAATTGCAGCTCTATCCTCCAATAGCTGCCACAGCAGATAGGACTTCCACCATTCTGATGAGCCCACGTTATTTGGAATGGAAATCTGATCTAAAGAACTGACATCGCTTTTGTTGAGGCTCAAAATCCCTCTCCCCTGCCTTCTGTCCTCAGCTGTGCTCCTGCTGTGACTCCTTGGCTTCACCAGTCACTGAGGAAACGAGCTGACGATCCTCTCCCAGATGCTGCAGCCAGAGAGTGCAATACTCACCTCGTATTGCAGGGGCAGTTAGACAAGAGTGACTGCCCTTCCTCACCGTTAAATATTTAACCATCCTGATCCTAAAATTATGATAATTGTGCATTATTTAGCTTAAATCCCAGAGATACGAGTGGATGATGCAAACCGAGACTATTGCGTTGGGTTTACTCTTCGTGCAGCCCTAAGTAATACTGAGAGCAGTGATTGTGTAATACGACTTCCAGCTTAAGTCTGAACAGGGGCATAACGAAGCACAGAACCACACACAGGATTGGGCCTGTGTGTGTCTGCGAGCACGTATGGGATAGCAGCGGTGCAAAAACTTCGCTGCCATTAAAAATCCTAATGAAACCTCAGAAAAGCCATTTGAGAGGACAATAGTGTGATTCGTATAAGAGAATACCACATCCCGGTAAAGAGGCTGACATCCTATCTGCTAGATCTTATTTCTGCATCATAGTTGGAAAAAAAAATGGGTGAAAAATAGCAACTAGAATTGCTTTAGGGCAAAACTACACGTAATCTAAATACAGACAGTGGTATCGGCAACACTGTATTTTTTATATATTTTTTCGGTGCTCTAATTGCTATTTCTACCATAAAATCCTGCTTCTGTGGGCAAAAAAAAAAAAAA
>JACDJE010000297.1:106607-142644 GCA_016647715.1 Pavo muticus | reverse complement strand
CCCCCCCACCGGACCCCTGGGCCCGGCCCGGCGCTGCCCATTCACCTCCTCCTCTCCGCCTCCGGAGCGCTCCGCTCTGTCACCCGGCCGCCGTTCGTCATTGGCTCTGCTATTTTTTGGTGCCTGTTTCCATGTCACCCCTCGGCGGATCGCGATAGGCGCCGAGCGGCTGCGAGCGGCGCTCCGTGACACCGCCGCGCATCTCGCCGCGCCCCCCCCCACCCCCCCCAACCCGCTCTACTCCGCTCCCTCTCTCCTTCCGCGGTTCGGAGACGCCGGGATGCGGCCGGGCTCGGCCCCGCGTATCGCATCGCCCCGTGCCGTGCTGTGCCGCGCCGGGGGCGGGCAGCGCTGCGGGAGCGGAGCGCGGCGGCGCCTTAAAGCGAAACGCAAAAGTTCGCCTCTCCCTTTTCCCTCCGTCCCTCCCTCCAGCGCGGGGCTGAAGGTATTTCGCGTGTCACGCAGGGATCCCCGCCGCTTCGCTCGGCTCCTCCGAGCGCGGGGCGCGCACCGCACTTTCCCAGTGCCGCTTTTTCCCGGGGAGAGCCGCTCCGCTGGTTGTCCCTCGCTGCCCTGATAGCCGCGAAACGCGGCGGGCTCTCGCTAGCATCGCAATCTCGGAGGCTCCGCCGCAACGCAGCCCTCGTTTCCGTACATTCGCGTCGCGGCTCGGGAAGCGTTTTTAGCGGCGAGCATGGGAATGCGCGCCGGGCCGCCTCGTCGGGCCGCGCTCTCCGGAGGGATGAGGGCTCGAGGAGCGGCGGCACCCGGCAGCCATCCGCCCACCGGCACCGACTTTCGCTTTCAGGAGCTCCGCGTCCTGCCCCGCTCGCTGCCGCACAGGTGCGGGGGCATTTTCCACACCGCTTGCCCGGCATCGGTCCGCAGCCCGCGGTTCGTTCCTGTTTCTCATTGAAATGAAAGCCCGTGCCCTGCGCCCGCTTGGCTCTGTCGCACCGTCGCTCCTTTTGGCTTTCTTATTTCTCGAGCTGCACCGTTCCCATATTTTATAATTACATAAAGGTGGGTGTGGCTAAAATGAAAGCAGTAAGCGATCTAATATTGATACGCAGGCTATGGAAATTAGGTTTTCCTTCCTTGTATTTGACGTGCTCCTCATTTTGAGACACTTGGGGAAAAAACCGTGTAGCTTCAATGGACCCTTGTGGAACTGCTTGCATTTTTCACCTCAGTTAAAACGTCAAACATTAACTGGATGGCTTGGCCCTGCAGAAGGCACATTTGGAGGAAATATCAAATGTGCTTAAAGATCGAAACCTGTGTATTTACACGACGGCGATAACTGAAAGCTGAAGTTCTGTGCTTAGTGGTGTGTTTCTTCGCTGTACCGTGCACTGCCGTATACACACTTTCTTATTTTTTTTTTTTTTCAGGCTTATTTTTTTTTTTATCTCAGCTGTCAGAAAAACATCCAAATAAGCTTCTCTTGCCCTCTTAATTTTTTGGTAATTTTTTGGTAATTTTTTAATATATTTTTTTGTACTTTTTCAATAGCCCGGTACTGAGGAAAAACCCCACCAAGTTGTACTGAAAGTTTCCAAGAGGTGCACTCTCTTTTCAGAGAGAGAAACCTTGTGCAGCTTGGAGCAACTGTGCTATTTGTAATGCTGAGGAGCAGCAGCAATGGGAAGGTGTGGGGCTGTGGGCAGCGTGTTGCAGTGCGGTGTACAGCCGGGCTGTGTGTATGGTCACAAGGTGTGCGAGGTGCTTTTGCTGCTTGGTTGTCGATTGGGGTTTTTTTTTCTGTGGGTTTTTTCTTTTTTTTTTGCTTGGCTTCTGGAATTCTGGGTTTGTTCCTGCTCCATCCAAAGCGCAGTGTCACAGGAGGGATTTTGCTCCTGAGCTGTGGGCTGTGTTTCCTTAATTCTCCCAGTGCTAATGAGTCAGGATGTGAGCAGAGTGCAGCCGGGGCTGCAGGCGCTGCCTGTCAGTGTGAGCACGAGGGGAAGGTGCACAGCCCATCCCTCCCTAAGGGCACAGCCGCCCAACAGGTGTACGGCACTGCTACCTATTCGAGTGGGCTGCACCCAGAGCTCTCACCTAACAGCGAGCATTGCTGCTACAACAGGCTGCTGCTTTTCAGTCGCGTTGGGAAACAGTTACCTACTGAGCACCTCCCCTGCTGTCCTCTGTGTCCTACCAATATTCTGCAGGTACTTCCTTTGGTAGCTCCATCATCTGCCCGTGCCCAGAGGCCCCTTAGCTCTCATCCCAGCAATTTACATTTATTAAAGTTGTCAAAAGTGCAGTGCAGCTTGGCCTTGTCCTGCCTGACTGGGGAGGAAATGGGGGATTACACTGTGCCTTTCTCTGTACCAGCAGGGAAATATTTTTTATATAATTTTTTTTTAATAAAAATAGCTTTTTGTACACACACAAGCCTTCTTCCACAGATGTGCTGTATGTACTTATTTATACAAAAATAAATGTACACACATGTACATATTCTAAACACTTAACATCTTACACTGGAACCTGATATCAAAATGATGGGTTTTTTTCTATCACCACTAACACTGGGGAAGTGTTGCTTGCCCACGTTTCTTGTGTACGTATTCTGACTCCTCACACAGCCTTTTTTTTTTTGTTATTTAATAGAACTGGTGATGTACTTTAAGGCGGGAGGACTGAAGATGTGTCCCACAGATGTGAGGGGGACGTGAGGCAGAGGGGAGGTGTGTGGCACAGATTCCCAATGCCTCATTTCCCTTGGTCAAAATGCTGCTTTGCCATTTTATTTATTTATTTTGCAAATTATTGGCAGGAGCTGGGTAGGATTTTCTTTTTTTTTTTTTTTTTTTTTTTTTTTTTTTTTTTAGGTAACTGTGTGTTAATGCACAACAAACTGGAGAAGTTAGGCTTAGAGGGGGAAATAGTATTTTGAAATCACCCTAGATTTGGATGCTGGACAGTATCAGAAATGGTTACAATGAGCTAGGTAGAAAAATCCCTGCTTGTTGATCAATGGGGTGTAAGGCAGTGTCTGTGCTGGAGTTCTTTTTTAACCCTTCGCTGCAAGTCCTAAAAGCAGTCCAGCTGCACTGAGAGGAGCTGTGCCTGTCCCTGGGGCAGAGGGTGGGAGCGGGGCTGGGGGGCAGCACTCAGCTCAGCCCCTGTGCTGCTGTGTGCAGGGGCAGCAGGGCGAGCAGCCAACACCTGGCAGTTTTTTACTTTAATGTTAACATCTAATTGTATTTTAGCATATCATCTCTAAAAAAAGTTATCTTTACAGCGAATATTAATGACTGTGTGTAATTCTAAGCACTTCTTCCTATCTCGGCAGTGCAGTTGCCAGTGTGTGAGGATGACCTCGCAGGCACACACACACACGTTCATTGCCACATACACAGAACAGGAGAAAAATGTCAATTCTGTACATTGAGCTTCTATTTTGTGAAAACTTTCCCAATGTGTTGCTCTGAGATGATACTGTGCTCACAGCTGAAAAATAGCTGTGACTTGCAGGGATGGTTGTTATTGTCTGAAGGAAACCACTGTTAGAAGAAGGGGATAAAAAGTGACTATTTGGTTTGTTTTCAGAAACTGTAATGAGTGTATCCACAGTAAATGGATTATTAATAAACTTTTCAACGTCTGATCTGGCTGCAACTAATTATTTTATTTAGCATGAGCTGAAATTCACAGGAAGGTCTCAGCTGAGAAAGAGATAATTACACTCGGCTGAGTGCTCCAGCCTCTGTTTTCGAAGAAGGTGCTTTTCTGTGAGCTTGCTTTCAGTATTAGCTTGAAGGATATAAAATCTTAATATAAGCGTGGGGGGGGATTTTGAGAAGCATTTTTGCGTTTCTGGTTGAAGAGCAGAAACTTTTATTTTCATGGGTCCTTCCCATAATCTTTTTTTTTTTTTTTTTTTTTAAATAAGGCAAATTTTCTGTTCTGATTAAAGCAGAGTGCTTATCAGAGCTCAGGGACTATGGGGATTTTTTTTAGGATTTTTCTGGACTATGATGAAGGAATAAAGAGCAAAAATGATGGGCACGTTTGTCAGCAGGTGAGCTGAGCGAGGCAGCTGCTGCCACGTTTGTTAGACACTGCATGTGTCATGTCCTGCTATCTGCAGTGAGAAAAGCTCCAATAAATGGAAGGATGTGGCTGTGTGGATGCACTGCTTCCTGCAGTGGATATTTGATAGTTATTGCCTCTATCAGGTTACACTTAGTTCTTACCTGAATATTCTTGTGGCCAATTTTTTTTTTTATTTTTATTTTTTCCTCTTCCCAGTAAGCTTTTAAATTTTTTGCTCAGAGAGCATTAGATGACTCTACAGTTTCTCTTATACCTTCTAAAGCAGCTAATATTTGTGCAGCTACATTTTAACTAACGTAGCAGTGGTACTGCCCTTGAAGAGAAGCAGCTGAAGCTCCTTCAGGAAAAACGTGCGAAGTTCAACCCTGCTCAGTCAGCAGCCCCGTCTGGGGAGTGTGGCAGCAGTCATCACACACCCATTAAGCAGTTTGTACTCAACCTGTTTGCTGCTTTCAGGGTGGAGGGAGAGACTGGGAGAGGTTCTTCTCCTCTACCCCCCCCTCCTCCTCCCCCCCCTTTTTTTTCTTCCTCTTGCTTTCATGTTAAAATGCTGCAGGAAGAATGAAAGCGGGGCATGCTAATCTGATTTGTTTCGAGAGGCTTCTGATAATAAAGAGGCATATCACAGGTGTTCCCAATCAACTCGGTTTGGTTTAAAATATATCTCTCTCCCTCTTTAAAATTAGGATTTCCTGTAACATAGACAATGCGAGGGTCAGCCCGATGACCTCTGTCTATGTTTGGGGATCAACCATGAAACTGTGGGTGTTGGAAATATGTTATAATACATGACGTTTTTATTGCAGGTTTCGACCTTTCAATAGAGAGCTGATTTTGGAGAACGGCTTAGTCCTGTGATTGAAAAACTCTTTCTGGAAGGTTGATGGAGCAGGAGCATGGTATATATTATATTAACATTTCTCTATTACACATGTTCTTTATTTAAAAAAAAAAATAAGTATATGGTGTAACTTCTTTGTATTATTCAAAATAGGCAAGTTGTGCTGGGTTTGCCCGAGTTTTTTCTGTTTGGTAAAATAATTCTTCTTTACACTCTCTGTGTAAAATTCTAAGAGGCTGAGTAAAAGTGAAGCATTCACATGAGCTGTCTTCAGAAGGAAATGAAGTGGCCAAAATTCGTACGAAAAGCTGAGTTTGCAGCAGCCTTGGTCGTAAGAAGTTATATAAATTCTCCATAAGAAGTTATATAAATTCTCCATATAGTATTGTTCTCGTATTCTTGTATTGGGAATTAGTCCAAGTGAAATGTTGCTAATCCAAAAACAAGGTATAGAGGAGGTAGTGTTTATTTTTAAGTAACTTTATTTTGTTGTTGTTGGGAGGGTTTGTTAAAGAAACTGACAGAGAGCTGAGTGCACCTCAATGTAGTGTGCAAAACTTATTTTTAAATGTGTTAACAAACCTGCTGCTTGACGAGCTAAGAAGCAGGAAACAAGACAAAATGGGCTTCAGAGGCCTCTACCTGTAGCAAAACAGGCAGAAATTTAATTTAATTTCTGTATTTGTCAGTAAATAGATTTGCTATAGCAAAACAGCAAATATTTAAAAATATATATTAAATTGGGGCTGGCTGCACTCATACTGCAAGTCCTGCTTTGCAACAGAAGTACTAATTTGGCTGAAACTGAGAAATCCATTCAGAGTAATCATAACCTACCTACTTGCATGTGAATAATCTTAACTAACCATTTCTAAAAACAATTGAAATGAAAATAGTAACTGTTCTTGGATTGAGTAAATTTGTTTAAATACTAAATGGAGCAGTAAAACCTGTAAAACTTTATCTTGAGCGAAATATATTACAGTGCAACAAATTTTATGAACATGTCGTGACTTTAGCAATTCCAGCTTTCAGCTGGAATCCACTTTTTATCCTTAATCAAATCTGTCTGTCTTCAAGAAGGCTTTTTTTTTATTTTGCAGGAAGTAATTGTATCACAAAATAAGAGAAATTTGGGGGAAAAAATGTAGATGATTCTGGTAACTGCTAATTTGTACTAACCAAATCCAGCGAAGTGTAAATTGCAGCTTTCCTCAGTGTTGTAACTAATGTCCACTACACCCGAGGAGCTGCTGCTTTTGCCACTAGAAGACCTCCTGGCACAGACCTATTTGAGGCAGACATGTTCTGAATGTGTTTTTCATGTAATGAAAACTGTACTGTGATTTTTAGGGGTGGCAAAGATCACCTACAGGCAGTTATCAGTTGAGGAAGAAAATGCTGAATACAGAAAGTGCAGGGATCCAGAGGAAAAGGAGGTGAAACAGAAGTTTATATGAACGTTGCAATTTGTGATTAGTGAATTGGTGGTTTTTCATTTTTTTTCCTCTTTGTGATTAACAGTTGTGGTAAAAGTTTTTTTTATTAATGCAGTTAGAGTGTGTGGGTGACATGTCTAATATGATCCCAAAGAAAGAAATACTTTACAGTCTGTCTAGAAGTTCTGCACTGAGTGTAATGCATATGGGTTCGGGTGGTGCTTGCTTTTTTTTTTTTTAAATCCTGGTTCTCTTAAGAACAGAAAGATTTCACAGAACACCTCTTTGAATTTGTTCATTCTTTCTTCTTTTTTTTCTGTATTTTTACTCTTTTTTTTTTCCCCCCCCTGTACAAAAGCAATTACATTCTTGTTAATGAAAATCAGGATTATATTGCAAGGCAAAAGTATCTAAGGCTCCCTTGTGACATATTTAAAAGGTGAAAGTTTGATGGAGTGTTCCTTGGGCTGACACGAGTTCAGAGTGTTTCTTATAGATTCTTATTCAGCAAAAAAAAGAGATATACTATCTGGTTCACAACTGTAGATCAAAGGATTTTTAAGTTTAGGGCCTGAGCCTGCAGAGTTCTAAATACACAAGTAGTCCTAATAGCTCACTTCCACAAATAAGGATTTGCAAAATCATGTCAGTAGATCCAGACTTTTATTTTTTTTAATAAATAAAAGATATCAAAGTAATTTGAACTTTGAGACAAGCTAAATAATTTTTTTTAGGAGCCCAAAGAGGAGACTTTTGCAGTAGTGCAGTTACAGAGTGTGACTCGTGTACAAGCTGAGCTGTCTCTCAGGAGTGCTGCAGTTGTCAGTTGCCATTAGAATCCATTTTTCAAGTGTTGATTGGCTCTAGAACAGTTTTTTTGCTGAAATTTGGCCTACATTAATTTTGTTGTAGAGCTGGTCAGCATGTTTGCTGTAGAAGTGCTCAGCGTGGCTGTTTTGTGCCCCGAAGAGCAGTGAAGCTTTGCAGAGAGCTCTGGGGTGTGTTTTAGTTTCTAACTCCCTGTTTCTGCTGTTGCTGTTCTTATTTAGGCAAACTACCACTGATTTTGTTGGAAATTAACCCTGCAATGAGGGCTGTGTTGCTGGCCCCTTAAAAACTGTTGGTGTGGCTATTGCAAATAGTGTGCTCGACTTCGTGGGCTGTTTTGCAATATCTAGTTGTAATGAGCTGAAGAGATAAAAATGTGCAGGCTTCTTTGCTGAAGTGCTTCCCGTGTGCAACTTTCCATGGCCACTTTTACCACTCGCAGAATAGGTACATGCTTGAGCCTCTACAGACCTTGTTGCCTAAATCACAATCTGATAGCTGACATTGCATGCTTGCTGCTCTGCTCGTCTGAAGGAGCTGCTGCAGACATCTTTGTCAGCTCATCAGTGCTTTCTTTAAGGACTTCTGCTGCTTTTTTCAAAAGCAACTTAAATAATTTTCCTGAAAGAGAGATGTGGCTATGAAGGCACCCCGTGCCTGGTTATTACAGCACATGTAAGATCAGCCCTCCTTTGAAACCCCTCTGATAGCTCAGACGAGGCTGGTTTAAATTTAGAAATGTGAAAGAAGTGAATTTTCTGGATTTTGTTCTTTTTAACTAGATCCAGCCCTAATATTATTTTAAAGTGGAGTTTTTGTACTGATAAATTTAAATAAACCTTAACTTTTGTGATTAGGCTAGACATCTAGTGAAACTTCTCTATGGCAAGGATTTGAGGCTGGTGTACTTACACTTCAATTTTTTCTTCTCTGGTGATGAAGTGATGCTGCAAAACAGTTGTAAAAGAAGAACAAACGACCCACAAAGTCTTCGGGAAAAATAGTTAAAAAATGCTAATTGGCATATTTAAATGCTTATGCTTCCCCCCCCAAAGCCAAATGCATGAAAATAGGCTCTTGCTTGTATTTATTTATTTATTTCAACAACAACAGCAACAAAAAGCAGTGCAGAAATGTGTGCAAACCCAGACGTTTAAGCTGTGGGTAAGGGGAGAGAAAAATGTAATTAGAGTTATCATGAATGTTCGGCTGCTGTATTGATAGCTTGTTAACCTACCTTGTTTGGGACTGCTGCTCACACACCAGCAGGAAAAGGAGCCTGTATGAAGATGTGAGTGCTAATTCAGTAATGCTCTTGAATTAAGCCCCTGTTTCTGGCTTTGTCAAGTTTGAATTTATTTTAAATACATGGATATCCACCGTAGCTTTTTAGTTCTGAGTCTGTTGGAGGGATTTTAGGCTTGGGAGGTTTTTCTTGTTTTTTTTTTTTTTTAATTATTTTTTTTTAGAACATGTATTCTGTTGCATTCAAAATTTTTACAGCAATATTTTGAGGAAAATTACTGCTTTTCAGTAAAATATGATAATCAATTTAATTTAATTAACTAAGATAATTAATTTAAAGCAAGAGATCGGCGGTGTCTGTATTTTTAATTTGTACAGTGCCTAAAAATCCTGGTAGTGTGCAAATACCTCCAAAGTAATTACACCTTTCCCTTATTCAAGTCAATTGGAAGAGCTTGCTTCTTATTTCTTGTGAGTGTACTCTGTTTTTTTTTTTTTTCCTGGATTTTTTTTATGACTTCAAACCAAAAATTTTCATGATTTTATGCATCCACTTCTTAGTGGCTATGAAGAGGAATTTTTTTATTATTTTTATTTATTTTTTTTTCCCTTGAAGAATAGGGGTTTAAGTACTAATATGAAAGTTAACATAAATGTTTGGGAAATATTGTAATTTTCAACATGATCGGGGCCTCCCCAACTTGAAATGATAATTTCCTACGTCAAAGTAGTTGTAGGATATTATAATTCACTTGGACTTATTGAAAATTCTGGGGAAGCCAGGAATTCCAGTGCATCTGAGAAACAAAAAACATTTGATTTAGAATTTCTGTATTGTCAGAGCAATGTTTTCTCTGGTTGAATAGGCTGATACTGTGGTCTGAAGGGAGTTAACTCTCAAGTTATCCTGCAAACACTTTGCTTCCTCTGTTACAAACTATTACACGTCTTACTACAGATCAGGAATTAGAAAAGGAGGATGCTCCATCTGTTGTGAAACGTTGTAACAGCTCTTATGAGAAAGCCTGACTATAAATATATGCAAAAGTCTATTGCAGAGCAGAGTTCTGTGACACAAGTCTGACAGTACCAGCAGTACCTTGCACAGGCAGACAAGCCCCTTAGCAAAAGGAATGGTCTTCTGCTAACATACTCCTTCTGATGCTCCCCAGAAGATTTCTCCAGGCTCTCAGGAGAAGGCAGAATGATGCTGTCAGCGACAGGCACAGCAGTTAAACAAGCAGCAGGGAAATGTGTATTTTTCTTCGTCTGTTTTATAACCTGAGTCTGTTTCAGTTCTCAGGCAGTGTGGCTGTTACTTCAGGGGTTGTAGTGCTGTCTGACAGTCATTTCTTTGTTTTATTCTTTTTTTAAAAAGATGATTCATACGTTGATTTTCAGTGCTCTGTGTGTGGCTATCCATAATCTATCTGATATGAAAGGGTTACCAGGTCCTAAATTCATTACCTCTCTGATCAGTTCGAGAGTAGAGGAAAACGTGGTTTGAAATAAAATCAGAAGAAAATGCTTGGGCTTTTCTTTCTGGAATTAGCAGGTTTAAAATGAGGACTGTTGTTTGCACAGTGCCTGTTTGCATCCAGGTTTGGAGTACAACTACGAGATCCTCGAATCAGCAGGGAGAGAATAATTCCTTCTAGAGTGTTAGTGCTCGTAGGCTGGGCTCTGTTCTTACACCACCAGCTCCTCAGTTTTCATTAAAGTTTTGATTCCAGCTCTGTCACTGTAATTACAGTGGGTCTGGCTGTCAGTGCCTCATGTTTGTTTCAGGAAATGATATTTTTGTGAAACTGCATAAGAAACTGATGGAAGTGTAAAACACAAGAATGTTCCTAAGTTCCCTCTTAAACTTGCTGTCCTTGATTTTTATCTCCCTATTTAGAAGTGCAGATTTCCTTTTGCATTTTTGGTCTGTAATCCTCAGTTTGTCAATCTCTCAGTCTTCTGACATGAAAATGATCCTTCAAAAACGCTGCTCGGTTGTTGTTCTTTTTTTTTCCTCAAAGTTTTATTTTTAGCTTAATAAAACTTAAGTTGTTGACCCACTTTTCCATTATGTAAAAACCTGAGCAGAATTTGTCATTGAGGCAGGAATTTGTGAAGGCTAACACTAGAGGGCAATTCGAAGCAAGAGTCTGCCTGCCCCGGAGCACTTATGGTCCCTCTTGAAAAATGGGGAGCCTATAGGGGCTGTCCCTCGCCCCGCAGGCCGCAGCCAGTCTCTGTGATAACACTCCTCAGTCTTCTATTTAACTCTCTTTTCGTTTCCAGTACTTATCTTGAGGGTATGTTCGAGGGCTCTGCTGAATGAGAAGGAACTTAAGCCAGGTCCTGTGTTTTGCTGCATTATCAGTTAACAAACCTCTTCTTCCCATCTCCTTTCCTTCGCTCTTGCTGCTGTCGGAAAGGCATAATGCATTCAGTGGCCTTCTTTTGTTTTGCTTGTTGGGTATTAATTTGCTCATAACCTGCCGCACTGAACCCTCTGGAAGTGATGCGAAAGATGCTGAGTTTGGGGAGGTGAGGTAACACTGTGCTGAAACCGAAATGCCTTCTATTTTTGAGCATCAAAGAAAATAAAATGGTGAGTGAGAAATAGTCTGAATTTGCTGAAATGCATTGGTAGCTGAGAAATCAGGTTTTGTGGAACCCGTTGTAACAAATTTACAGTAATAGCCAGGGAAATACTGCTGAATTATCTAGATTAACAAGAAAATATACTATTTTTAATTTTTAATGAAATAAATTTCTAAGGGATCAGACGGGTAGATGATGCCTGTAATTTTACCAAACCAGTATATGAAATGTAAAAACGGAGTTGAAGTGAGATGATCACTCCCCCACAGTTAAATACAGCACTTGATTGCTCATCTGTGTGTATTGTGCAGGATTTAAACAATTTACATAACAGTGCATTACATAATAAACTATAGTTTTCACAGGTTGCAGTGTTCATTGTGGTCTACTGGACATCCCGATGGCCTGTAAACAGCAACCTGTAGTGCAAAGGGCTGATGTCATGGTTCTTGAAATGCACTCAAGGATTCTTATTTTAGCAATGCAGATCCTCTCATTATATCGATACGTATGCATCCAGCAGTGTAAATGTTTGTAAGTGCCGTGGTGCAGATTTCAACACGGGGTATTTTACAGATGTGTGCTCATATTCATCTATAGAGATGCACATTAGCCTTTTTATATAAAAGTATATATAATACATAATCTGAGGTTCAAGTGGTGTGGTTGTTCCTACATTGTGTACCAGCTTTTCAAGTAGTATTATTTTCACATTCCTTGCACAACTTACTTTAGAGGTCTAAAACTTATTCTTTCTTTACCTGCTTTTTTTTTTTTAATAAGGAATATGGATAGAAATATTGCCATGCATTGTTGCAGTAAACATTTACACCTATCTCTGCAGGTCTGGTCTGCAACTTCAGTGCAGTTTGAAAATGTAATCTGCTGGCAACAGCGTGCCCAAAGTTAACCAGAATTTGTGGAAGGGAGATTGTTTCATCCTACAGTGTGTAGTCCTCACCTGGATGAGACTGACAGAAGGAAAAAAATAATATGGAGGGGAAAAAAAAAAGGATAATGGAATGCTTCAGTGATGACAGTCTCTGGATCCTAGAGGAGGCTTTTGTTTTATTTGGGGGGGATGTGGAGAGCCGGCAAGGAATTATCACTGACTGTGGTTATTAGCTAGAAGAAATCCTAACTACACATTAAGCTCATTCTTGAGAACATGAATGTTTAATGCAAAATCAAGCTGAATATTGAAGTGCTTAAACCAAGCATGCATATAAGCTGTTAAGAAATTGAATTCTTAGTGCTCTGCAGGTAAAACACTATCAATTTTTGCCAACATGCATATTTTATCCTTTTTTTTCTTTTACAAGTTTGATTTTTGGCCTTAAATCAGCTAGAGGTGTTCAGTTGTTAACATTTCAGGCTGTATTCAGAATTTTATTATTTGAAGAAAGCAAGAACAAATGTGTGAGTATCAGCAGCGTGCAGAGCAGCTCTGTGATATTGTTCTGTGCTGCCTTTAAGCAGGTGGTTTCTTGTGGCAGGCTGGAAGAGAGATTCTTTTTCTTCCCAGCTTTTGACAAAAAGATGACGCATATGTCTCAGAATTAGAAGGGGAAATCTGCCAGTTTGCATCAGTTCCTCAACTTGTGGGTTGCTTTTCACCACAAGGAAAATTGGTATATTTGCACCAGTGCTTCTTGAGAGATGAGGAGTAATCATTTCCTTCAGAAAGTGTAGGATGATTGGAGTAGGCCCTTCGTATGTTACACTAGGCTTTTCCTATAAGATATCTTTCAAGTGTACTAAATATTTAGGAAGAAAAGAAAACAAAGCATGTTCTTAAATGCTGCTCTTAATGCTTGAAATAGGGATCTTGCATCTTATAACTTAATGCAGAGTAAAAGCAGAGCAATCTGCTTCCTTTTGAAAATATTAAGCTTTTCTTCTGCTGGAATTGTAACTCAAAAAAGCCCTGTAGATCTCCGTAGCTGAAAGGTAAGTTGTTTTGCTTTGTTTTTAACCTAATCCTTTCTATCTTAGTCTCCAATTCCAGCCTTAAATTAAGTTAGTAGGACTGGGGGGGTTTGGAAAAAATGAATACAGCGAATTTGAGAGCTAAAGGTATCTGCTTTGTTGGGAAAGCATTTAATATGAAGTAAGGAAGATCTAATTTTCTACAACGTCATGCTGTAGACCTGCTGGAAAAAAAATACAAAACAAAACAGACAGTGGCTTGTAAGAAGGAATCTGGATTACCACTAAGGTTTGGGGTATGGGGAAGAGAGTTCTCACAATACTGAGGTTTGCTCAAAGGGTGCACTGCCAACTGGCCATTATTTAAAAAAATACTATTTGAAAAGCTGAGAGCTGGCTGTGAAGGTATTGATGTCTTTTTGGTTTGTGGCTATTTACTAAGTATTTGATAGGACTGATAGTACCACTTAGATTTCTTGACTGCTACTGTGGTTTTAGGCATTGGATTTTACATTTTTTCTTAATATATTAACTCCTGGTT
Organism: Pavo muticus; assembly: GCA_016647715.1. NCBI lineage: Eukaryota > Metazoa > Chordata > Aves > Galliformes > Phasianidae > Pavo > Pavo muticus. Next base: position 129,158 of record JACDJE010000297.1, on the reverse strand, counting down.
AATTCAGTATGGTTTTACTTTAAGCTCATTAGTGAAATATTGAAAATCTAGCTTAATATAAAGCCTTAGGAGGTACCCAGCATCCTCATCTTTTTTCCTTTTTTTCCTTTTCTCTCAAGTGGATAAAGTTCCCTTCATTTAGCACAACTGTTGTTTAGAAAAGGCATATCCTAAACACATCTTGTTTTCTAGCTGTAGAAATGAACTTCACTGTTTAGCAGTCAGCCTTAGGAAAGCACCGTATTCCTGTGCACCAGCTCAGTCTGTGAGTCATGGGTCTTTGCTGGTGGGGGAGTGGGTAACAAACCCATAAATGTTTTTGAATGGGAGTATTCATGTGTGTGTGCAAATAGATATCTTTTGTATGAATAAGGGAGGGAGGGAAATGATCAGCCTTCTGTCAGGCCTCTTGCATATTTCTTCAGCTACCGTTGGCTTAAGCAAAAATAAGTAGGTAGTATGACCAGAAATCTGTACCCCAAAGGTGTTAAAAGCACCCAAAGCTTATGCTCAAGTGACTGCTTAAATTGTGAAGCTGTAGAGATACAGCTAAGGGCTGGAAGAATTACAGCAGTTGCCGGTAGGTGTTCCCCTGATGTTAACTAGAGGATTCCATTAACAGTTGAGTCAATCTCTTCTAACAGCATTTTTACCTTTCATAAGTCATACATTGTCTGGCATTTCATAGAAGTCATGTAGTGATGATGTCAAGAGACAGAAGATAAAGACAAATTTACTGTCTGGGCCAGAAGGCAGGCTCACAAGAGGCGACTTCTTTCAGGACACGAAAAGCTCTTTGTTCTGTGGCCTTGGTCTTTCTGTGCTTTGACCCTTATTTTACAGCGTTGTCACTCTGACCCTAAATCTTTTGAAGCAGGCGGGCAGCAAATGTAGCCCTCTACAAGCGGGGTTGCATTCTGAGCTACGGGCCTGGTTCTCTGTCTTCAGGCATTGTAGTTCCTTGCAATTCAGAGAGGCAGCAATTGAAAATTAAAGATGGGTGCTGTTGTCTAAAGCAAGTAGGATTGCACAGCAGGGTCATTTTAAAAAATATATTTGCTTCTGTATGTATTGCTTTATTACCATCCTGTGATTCATTATGACTTACCAATTCCAGATAAGATGGCAACTAGGAGGGCGGCCTGGCTAAAGCTAATTATTTTCCCCTTTCCCAGCAGTAATTTGGAAACTGATCCTGTGCACTTAGCACCAGGGATGCTGCAGAGTGCTGCCTGAGCATTAGGGATACAGTGGAGGACAGGAAGAGCTTTGGTGTAGCTGCTAGAGTTAAAATACTTGAGCAGCATTACCTGCCCACCTTTCTTTCACAAAGGAGTGGATGCCAGCTTAGAAGAGCACAGTGTTTTACACCAGGCCTGTGGCTGCTGCTTGGGCTAAAAGAAAGAGCCTGGTGAGAATTTGGGAGAGGAAAAAGAAAGCTTAATTTTTTTTTTTTTTTAATTTAAGAAAGCTAGAAATTAATGGAAAGGACAGAAACCTAAAAGTTTGCTGAGACGCTCTGAATTTTCATCATTTACCTTTATTATTTTATAGGACAAGCTAGGAGAAATATATTTAAGAGGAGAACCTGCTCCCCTGTCTTAATAACTTTCCACTATACAATGTGGGGGTTTTGTTATTTTGGCAGTTCTTCTGTTTTCTCCTTCACCAGCAATGTTCTGCATATGAGGTTTCAGCAACTTAAACTGTAAAAATAGGATAATCTTTTCTGGGGGTAACAGTGTAATTATCTAAAAATGCACATTTATTGGAGGATTGGAATAAAAAGGTTTTTTAATCTTAAAGGATGTTATAAAAAGCTTTTAATTAAAAAAAGTAAAAGACATTTAGAAATTGAAGTTGTGTTTCAAGGCAATCCTGGCTTTCTTTTTGGTAGATTCCACAGACCAAGTATTGATCTTTTTGCGATGAAACTTCTGGGGAAGAGGGAGGAAGAAACATTTTAATAACTACTGTAGTAACATATAGAACATAGTTCCTAGAACACAGAAAATAGTGTATTTCTTTTTCTAAATTTGTATGTGTTCTCTCAAGCAGAAAGAGTACAGATTGAAAGTGTTCACACAGTTTTCTTCTTGTGTGTATGCCAAAGGTGCAGAGAAGACAGATTTTTAAAAGTTGTATGTGTGCTGCAGCAGTGCAAGGAAGAGGGATGTGGGAAGCTATTCTGAAATACAACTTTCCCAAACACTGTTGGGACACAAAGCTTGTTGCACTTCATGAGTTCACATTAAAATATCTCATATAGCAGTATAGTTAATGCATCAACGTCTGACAAAACACTTTCTAGAAGCTGGGAAAAGAGGTGTGAGAAGTTGGTCTTATTCAATTTTATTTTTAAGCTAGAGTCAAAACTGAAGTATACATTGATAATATTTGTCTGCCGTCTGTCAGCTTCCCTTAGGGCTTCTTTTTTAGCTCTAGCAAGCAAAAAAAAATTTGTTTCAAGTCTTGTGCTCGATTTCTCACTTCAGATCTGAGTACCTTTTTAGTTTCTTTCCTTCCATAGAGCATTTCGATTTCTATCCATCACTTCCACAGAAGCCTCAATATTGCCATTCCAAATGACTGTCTGTCTTTCTGTTTGTTGACGTGACTGCAGTGAAGGACTGGTGCACCTCCTGCAACAGAACATGAGAGTCAGGTCAGTGTAAGCCATGGTTGGAATACTAAGACGAATTAAAAAGGATTTAAAACTGAATTTAATGCTGATGGAGCATAACTACATTTTCAGAGTTCATATATTTTTAAACTGGAGACTTTCTTAATGTTTTAGTTACTGGGGTTTTTTTTTAGCTGACTTTGTTACTTTATGTTTATCTTTTGCAGTAGCTCTCTAGATAGTCTAAATATGTTTGTTTATGATCCTTGGAGGAATGGCTGGACACGTTATAGATTCTCCAAATTTAGCAACAGTAAATTTCTGTAATCAGCAGTTATCTGCTTAAATTTCATTATAATATTTTACATTGCACAGAACTTCTGTCGTCTCAGTCTCTTACTGTGATTACACAGGAAAAATTGACGTGATTGTGAAACAGTTAACAGATAATCCCCTTTTTTTTCCTCAAAGTTTGTGTGCTTGACCTTACCCATAATTTACAACCAAAACTGCAGAGCAGTTCTAGCTATCTCTGTTCAAATAATCTTCCTTGTGTTCAGAAAATTATCCAAAGCACTGTGTCTTTTTAATGCACATTGATGCTAGTCTTAAAAACATTTAGCTGCTTGGTAGAAGATAGGGGAAGATTTATTGTACATGGTGAAAGTGTATAAGCTTGGTCCTGAATGACTGCACCTTTCTGTGGTGAAGTGATGCTAATTTACTGCTGCATTACAGTCATTTAATAATAATAAATAATACTAAAAAGAAAACCCACAGAATTGTTAGGTCAAAAAAAAAATTGCTTTTTAGAACTACAGTCCTAACTGAGTTCAGAGTCTTACTGTTACTTCCAGATAAAGGTAATTAAGGTATATATTTCTCTCCGTTCTTTTTGCTCTCTGGGACCACACAGTAGTCTCAATTAAGTTGAGAGCATTAAGTGAATGTCATAGGCTATATCTGAACCAAATAACAGTGCAGTTGCTGCCAAAAGTGCACCAATATCTTTAAGGTGATGCTTAGAATAGATATTTCAATTGAATCTTTCCCCTTTTCTCGTATCTGCATGTCACTGAAAGCGAAGGCTGTGAGGAAGCCCCGTTAGTCCTAAATATTCATGTCAGCTAAAGCAACCAACGGAGAGGGATGGCAGAATATTTAACTCGCATCTGTTTTAAAATGTAAGTTTTAAAAATGAGCAAGGGCTATAAATTCCTGCATGTTTGCAGTATAAATATTACAGTGTTGAGCAAGCATAAGACAAAAAGTGAAACTACTATTGTTTAAACTGGTGGGGAAGTAAGTAAACAGTGCATTATCAAGACTCAGCTACATACACTTTTAGATATCAAAATTTGGATGCTTAAGAATAGAAATGTTTGTGTTTCTTAATACTGTGGTGACAGCGTCTCTTCAATTCTGTCTTTTTCACAGAGGTAAGGAGTGCTGGTATCCCAGATTAATTTGATAGAAAGTATGTATTTGAAGCAAGCATTAACTGTTAATGTGTGTGTTTGTGCTGAAGAGTGTTGGAGTGGCGCTTACTTGTGGTCTGAAAGGGCAGCTTTGCAAGTTTACCTGCAATGTAAAAAAGAAATATTCTCACTGCAAAATGTCTGCCATATGAGTGAGTTATGCTCTTCTTGGAATGCACAGAACAGGACAGATGTCAGAACTGCTGTCTGCACACAACCCCATCTCACATCAGCTTAAAGGGGTTAAACTGGGAGAACTTGCATATGGGGATGCACTTTCTGATGGCTGTGGTGTGGGTGCCATATAGCACTGGTGGGAAGCAGTGCCATGCTTCAGACTTTGAAACTCTGAGAGCCTTCCAGTGTCTTTCACCTCTCGTTCTCTAATTTTAAACTGCAGCGAGGTTGGAAAGGGTGACAGTGAACAGTGAAGCAATAGCTGTGCTTTCATAGTGTATCTGCGTTGCTTTGCAGTGATGAACAAGTAACCCAAACAAAGAAATATGGCTGTGTGTGAATGGTGTCTGACTATCAACGTGGAAGGTGCGTTGGCCAAGAAATATCAGGAGAGAGCTGTTGGTGTCTGAGCACAATGTGCCAAGTAAATGTTTAAGCTTATGGCACATTCCTGGGCATCTGACACGATGTACTATATTTAATATAAAGGCCTTGGTTTGGTTTATTCCAAATCACCGGGCTGTCAGATTGCTGGCTGGTAGCACCTCTTTGAATATAACTTGTTATTTAAATTAAAATTACTAGTAGCTATAGTAGCCACAAATACACTTGGAATTGATTTTTCATGGGATCAGAAAGAAAATGTATTGGAGTTGGTGTTATCATAAACTCTTAACCATAAACCAATAAAAAAACTGATGGCAGTATTTTACAATTAGGCTGTTCCTTGATGTATCGACTGAAACACTGAAATCAAGAAAAGGCTTTCTGACCACCACCCCTTTTTTTAATTATTGCTTTTTGTTAGCAGTTTCCCTGCTTTTCTAATTTCAGTATCTAATTTCTAATTTCTCATTCCTTACTTCTCTGTACATGTAAAGAGCCTCCTTCATTGGTATTTAAATTCTATCTCTTCAGAACTCTTCTGTCTTTCTCAGCAGAGCTCTTGCTTGGAGGCACCTGGTGGAGAGATGTAATGGAGTTATCTGTACGCACGATCCCCTGCTTTTATTGAGGCCTCCTCAGTAATTTGTCCCCCAACAACAACTGAAGACATAAGGATAGGGGTAGGAAAAGCATTCATTAGTATGATTGTGTCAGCTCTGTGACCAAAGCACAGAGGTACAAAGCTTTGTGCAGATGCTCCTGGATATCAGTAGATATCTTGCTTAATTATCTGTGTGCTTTTTATCTTGGTCTTCCTCCTTTCGTCCTTTTCCTGTTTTTCAACCCTTTCTCTCAAATATGATATCTTCAATTGTAACTTGCTTCTACTCATTACAGAGAATGTTTTTTTAATAGAAGTAGAAAATGTACACTCGCTGTTTTTTGTTTTTAGTTTTATTTCTTTTTTGTGGGAAGTTTTGGTAGTAAAGATTTTTAAAGTAATCCTGTAATGCATGTGAAGTTTTGTATTCATGTTTGGGGGAGGGGGGAAATTACCTGCCAGTTCTCCTAATGTACTCACTTGGGAAAATAGCATAATAGTTCTGCCAAGTCTTCATCTCATGGGGGGTGTGTAGTTTAATTTTAGAGGGATTTACTTATGCAGCAAAAGGGGGGGGGGTTAATTACAAAAAAAAAAAAAGCCCACTCATTCTTAAACTAGAAAGCTAAAGACAAGCAGGCAATTAGGCAACTGAAACAACAGTATCTAAATTAACACAGTTTACAAATCAAGAATTTGGCCTGGATGTATAAATGAGAAATGTACTTCCAAAGGTATTAAATGTTGCAGCCTTCTTTTTTTTTTTTAATTATTAAATTCTGATATCTTAAGGTAAAACTTACAAGTAAGAGGCAGCATTTGCTCTTGTGGGAGAAATTTTCCTTTTCCCAGAAAAGTTTAAGCAAATCTTTTTCCTGCTTTCTGGCTAGCATCTTCACAAACATGTTTTTCTTACCTTCTCCCCCTTTGCTTTATGCATACATAGATGCACATACGTGCAGTGGATTATGTTCAGCATTGTTTCTTTGGAGGGATGACCAGCTGTTACAACATACTGTTGCAGTTAGGTTCCTTTTGTCTGTACGTTCAGATTCTACATCACCAAGGTGCTGGGTAAGTTGGACCTCTATAATCTAGCTTGCATATTAACAAAAGCGAAACAAGACATTAAGAGGGGAAAAAAACAAATGTAGGTATAGTTGTACACGTACAAAATATACTGGAAATGGCTCTCTTTTACAGTCTCTATATGACTATCAAGGTACTAATGCTACTTTAAAGTCTTGTGTTGCTGCAGTTAACTATATACTGGCAAATCTCATTTTAATTGACACATCTCTACCAACAGACCCTTTTAGCAGAGGCTGTCCTGCTGTATTACTATAGGAGCAAACACTGGAAAGAAGGAAAGGAAAACTTACCAAACTTTCCCACCTGTGGCCTGCAAAACTGCTTTGTGCTTACACAGATAGCCCTGTTAATTTAAGAGGGTGAATTTCATGCTGCACTGTCTAGAAGACTCTTCACAGTGGAAAGAAGTACTTGGGTTGAATCTGTGTAAGTAGCTTTTCTTAAAATAATTTGGTATTAAAAAATCATTTGTTTTATGTAGAGAACCAGAAAAAGTACCATATATATTTAAAACACTGATATACTTGAGCACAAGAGAAAAGGGTACTTGGTGAGGATGTGAACTGAGGTTTTTTGACCTAGGTCTTCAAATAAAAGCAGTGTGATCAGGTTGGGCTGAAGGCAGATAGCAAGTAGCTTGTAGCAGTCTAACTTTTTTTCTCCTCAGTAAATATCCACGTAATCTTTAGTCCCTCAAATCAGATGCCATTGTCCACTTTCTGGTTTGTGGCCCATTAAGGTCTCATGTGCAGATTTCAATAAAGTCTAAAGCTTTGTGTAAATAAACAAGCAGCTTGGCAATGTTTTATAAGGATTTTGTAGTTAATACAGTTCACGTCAATACACAAAAACTGTTGTTCAACACAGAAGATCTGCTTTTAGCTCTCAACATAGTCCTCGAAGTGCAGTAGACACCTTGGCATAACGTAGCAGCACATAATGGTTTGTGGGTTTTGAAAAGGTGCAGGCCATATTGTGCTGCCTCAAAAATACAAGGATTTCATCACCCTGAAGAGAAATGTCATTTAGGAATTAGTCAATCTTGTGATGCTGATGTCTGTCATACTCTAGCAGCACGTAAATATTGGTGTTAAAACTGTAAATATCTCCAGTATTAACTGTGCTGCTGAAGTAAGGCTAGCCACTTCTGCATGTGAGTCATGAGAAAGGACGTTTGTATTTCCTGAAGCTGCTTTGTTGTTGCTTAAATGTTGCTTGTTTATGAACGTTTTCTTGGCTTGGTTTGTGTTTTCATCTAGTCGGTAGCAATATATAGGAATTCAGATTATCTGATGGCAAATGTGGAGTAGGTGCATATGTAGTCTTGACTGCTTTGGTTTACATGAAAGCTGAATTTATTAAAGGAGTCATCTCAACCTGTACCTGTCTAACAGTGCTTCGGTAAGTGTGTTTTTATATATATTTATGTATATAATTGTAACAATGACATCACTTTAAATGCCAGTGTATCTTTATTAAGACTCCTGTAACTATGTTAATTTTTAAAGCATTTTCTTAATGGATGGAAATTGGGAAATGTTTTATGATATTTTTAGCAAAACGAGCACATACAGCAGAATTACCTTCCAAAATTACTAACAATACTTATTCAGATCTCCATTTTATATCTTAAATCAAACATTCTTTTCTTAATTCATTTCTTAAACTACAAACAGCTGAAAATTCTAACCCTAAAATTGTTAGCTATATAAATGACTGTGAATTTACTAATTCTTTTCTTGTCTTCCACTGACACGTTTCTTTTGCCGGGAAATCTTTCATTGAGACAATTGAAATTGCTGCAGTGAGAATGGAAATTACTTGGGATCCTTTCCTTTTAAAAGCTGTATGCAAGAACTGTGTGGTGAGTCAAACTTGGACTAATGATTATGTAAATGTCACTAATTTTAGATACAGTCAAGATCTGAAAGTGTTTCCTTTCAGAATTTTATTTTCTTCACTGTCATGACTCAGTATCACTTGCTAATCTTGTTTTATTAGCCCTGTTATATATTACCATTAAAATACTTATTTGAAGACTGCGTGTGTCTTATAACTTGAAGTTTATACATCGTATAGATGTTTTAAAATGAGGGGGGAAAAAAGGTTATCTGCACTGGGGATTTCTTTTGACTCTAGAGATCTGCTACTGGTGCAGCTGCACAGGTACAAACATGTTATAGATGAATATGAATGCAAGTTGTTACGATTCATAAATTTGCATTGCTTTACCATTTGGAAGTTCAGCCTGTATACGTACGAACCTTTTTTTCCTGCCCCTGCTATGGATTTGAAATAATAAACTACTTTTGACTAAAACTTTCTAGTTTAGTTCAGACCTGAGCATTTCTCAATAGCAAAGCTATCCAGTATTAAATAGCCCACAGCTTCTCATGAAGTATCCCTGCTTCTGTGTGCCGTTTACCTACTACATGTCTCTTGAGATGTGCAGCCAAAATGGGGTTGACTGCTCAAAAATGGTTATCTGGCTCAAAGTTGGATAACTTATCTGTAACTGTGCACTGCTGCAGACTGTGGTGTTTGCAAAGGGCCATCCATGCTGTCACTCTCGTGGATCCAATATTGAATATCTCTGGGCTGTATCTGTGAGGTTTCAGAGAGCGTAGATGCAAATCTAAAAAGCCAGTCAAAGATCTGAGAGCGTGCAACGAACAGATCTGTTTGCATGGTATTGTTGTGTGAATGGTGAAATAGACTGCTTTTTTCTGGTTCTCCGTTGAAACCCCTATACTCCCACAAGGCAGTGAGTGGGAAGCAGCAGCAATAGGAGCTTGCACTGCTTTGTTTAGCCATAATGGCTTACAACAGTTGAGCTGGGTGATGAAAATACAATTTGAGTATTTGCAGAACCAAGACTCAAACAAGGAATAAAAATTCCAGCCTGGACTGAATGTCAAGAGCATGATTTCAAGTGCTTGTGAATACCTATCCATGTTATTTGGTTCCTAAGCCTTTGAAAAGAATGTCACCTTTTTTGCATAGTTCATAGTTGCCTTAAATATTAGCTATTATATTTTCCAGAGATAAACCTGCAAAGATGCTCTGTCTCCAGTGGTGGAATGGAACTCTCCTGCGTTTGCAGCTCTGAGGTCCTATGGATTTTGCCTGATTGAAGAAAGGAAGGTATGTTATTCAATCCAAATGCTTATTTTTCTGTTAGTCTTAGGAACTGTGAGGGGAAGAAGATGCTTAATTCATAAATAAGGGAAATAAAGGAAAGGCCTGCTTGAAAATATCTTGAGATTGTTGCTATTCAAGAGTGAAGACAGCTGGTGAGAGAAGCATGTCTGAAACTCCTGTATTGAGCTGCAAACTGGTAGGGGAAAGATGTGAAACTGGAAAGTTGGAAGAACTGGTACAGGTTGGGCAAAGATTTAGGGATTTGTTTGTTTCTTGAAGATTTCTTGAAGCTTAACAGAAGGAACCCTGCCTGATTCTGCGAAGAGAAAGTCGGGCTTGGGGAAAGCAGATCAACATTAACATTTATTAGAATGCTTAGCACTTGAGTCAGGCTGTTAACATAGTAGTTTTTGCTATGAAATCACTGTCACTTTCATTTCTCATCCAATTCCACACAGAAGAGGGCAACTTTATTACTATGCTACTTCATGGAATTTTGTCCTGAAAAGGCATCCCAAAAATTAGAAAGTAGTTGAGGGGCCTCTGGAGATCATCTAGCTTAAGCAGGATCAGGCAGAACTCTCAGGGCTGTATCTGATCTTAACTTGCCCCCCTGCCCCGTGTTAGTCTACTATGAAGCAATCTTCATGATCATGTGGAATATTCAATGATAGGACCAGCGTGTGTGCTGCTGAGTCAGGGAGGATGTTTGTAGGCTGTGCAGGGAAGAAACCCGATGCTGCTACAAGTGCTGTAGAAATAAGTTGAAAATTCTGTAGGGAATGAACCAAAGCCTACAAACAGAAGAAACTGTCTTCATGGCTACATGAAACAAAAATTCCTAGAAATTGGATGTTATATTTATTTTTCTGTCTTTATTTTTGTATGGTGCTGAACAAATTACCAGGCCATTGATTTTTGTAGCGTTTATGTTCCTCACTTCACAGGTGACTTCAAGCCACTGTGTCCAGTGGAAATGCTGGATGTCCACATTTGCAGCTGGTCTGCTTAAGAATTGTAAACATGAATTCAAACTTGAAATATGTAGGAGACTACAGACAGACATAGCATTACATCAAGTGGAATACCTCTAATTGTTGGGTACTACTGTAGTTTCTAGATCTTCGTGTCACGTTTAAAGTAGGGATTATAGTCACTTGAAGGGATGTTTTTCTATTTTTGCTTGTTTCAAGCTTTGTTTAGTAGATGTGCTACAGGGATGTGCTTCCTCATGGGATTTTCTATGGTGTTTGACTTCAGATCACAGAGGAAGAGGTGAGTGTTGTTACCTTGTTAGCAGTTCAAGTGGAATCACTTGGTTAGCACCCTAAACAGTTTATTTCCATTGGAAGTTATTTAACAGCTCTCAGGTACAGCTCTATTTTTCAGAATCTGACTCGCTTTTAATAGCCCTGTGTTAATAAATCAAATGTAACTTATACCTAATGTTGCTCCCTTTTCTTACTGTAAAACTTGATCCCTGTATTCAAAATTTCTGAAATAAACATTAATTATAGTAACATGTATCCAGTTTGAATCTTCAGTCTTAAGCAGATAGTGCTGACCAACTTAGCTTCTGCTGAGAGATAGGAATCATATTGTAGCCGTAATGTTGGGGGTTTTTTTTCTGCTGCTTATAACTGTAGGAGATAGCCATAAATGAACCATGGGTTCTGCGGGCTAAGCATGTGGCTCTGCATAAAGGAGTCTTTTATTAGAAGCTTCAGTGCTTTGAAGTAGTTTAAAAGGCTTAGTATTTTAAAATCTACCATAAAATACTCTGAAATCTTATGTAGTTCTGATCTTATAACACGTAAGGCATAAATTATAGAACATAGTCTCATATGCACGCTCTTCTATTAGTTTGTTGAAATAAAGGCAAAGAAAATGCTTCAGGGTTTATAGTACTGGACCAGCTAGAATAGTAGACAGAGACAAATGAGTGTGGCACTTACAGTTGTGTGATTCTCAAGCAAGACAAATTTGGGGCTGACAGTCTTCCTGTTCCCCTTAGTATTAGCCTGACTCTGTTTCTATGGTGGTTTCACTGAGAGACTTTGGGTTTGATTTCTGGTAAGCTCAGCCAGCTGAATGTTCTTGCTGTGAGAGCCGGAAGTGCTGGCACCAAGGAAAAGTTCCCTCCACCCTCTTGAGAATGGCAGTCCAGAGTAGTCCAGAATTAAAGTTTGTTTCATTGCTTAAACCAATGTCTGGAATATTCCTGGGCCTTGGTCTTCCTTTCTTGACAGTCCTACTGACTTCACCTATCTGTTCTTTAAATCCTTTGAAGGAGTTTGGAGAAAATGTGGTCCAGGACCTGTAGGTGCAGCATGAGAGAGAAACATAAATAGAAGCAGTGTNAAAAAAAAACAGCAAGAATAACTGCTTTCATAGTTATGTGAAAGGCCAAGAGTCTGTAGGCTGCAAGAAAAATAAATCAGCTTGCCTTTTGTCCTCTTAGATGGTAGTATAGACTGTCCATATTCACTGTGTGCTTTGGTGATAAATGGGAGGAGACTGAACAAAGAGAAGAAAACTGTTCAATGCTGAAGGGGCTAACAGCATCCTTTTCTACTTTTCCTTCAGTGGAAGAATATCTACACATAAAACTAACACAAAAATGCTCGCATACACGTGGATTCTCAGTGTGTGGAAATGGCTGTGGCACCTTTCCTACCATCAAGATGATGTGGAAGTCTGTCACTCTTCCAATAAGCAATGTTATTTTCAGACATCAATAAAAATGCTGACTTTCTATATATGCATATGTAATGTATCTTAGGACATCACAATAAGAAATGTCTGGTAGTGTCAGGCAAAGATAGAAGAGAGCTACCGTGTTGTCACCACGCAGGTTATTTAGGGAGTGTGCTTGTCTGACCGTTGGTTGTATGGTAGGAAAAGGTTTTGCTGAAAATGTAACATCATGTAGCCAGACAGCCCCCTGTTGGCTGTATTGTTGTGGAGGCTCCAGAAACAAATTGTGCTCAAATCCAACAGCTCATTGCACTCGCTGTTTTTTGAATGCCCTATCTCAAATAGCAAAAATGGTGGAAAAAAGGGTGTGAAACAGTTACCTGTGAATCAAGTTTTATCCCATCTGAGTAAGGTAAATGTCAGAGCTCAATTAAAGAGTGTATCCGTGTCCAGTTTATTAATGGTTTTATAGAAGCCTGTTTTTAGAAAGCTGAGAGAAAATATAGATGAGACTTTGCCTTTGTGATCAAAATTTAAGATTAGCATGCTTTATCACATCTACTGTCTGCCTAATGCCAAGTGTTTAGATTAACTCCTCTCAAGAATGCAGGTAATAGATTTTAAAACACACATTTGCGAACTATCTGTGAACTAGCAAGGTATAGATTCCAGCCTTATTTAATGATTAGGATTCTTGCAGGCTTGCCTACAACATCTTCTGCTATTTAACCAAGTATAATTTTACCAAGAGGCTTGCTTTCTAGTTATTCATTTCTGCTTTGCTTCCTTCTCAAGTTGCTACATGTACAACAAGCTGGTTACTTCCAGTTGGTGTTTTCCTGTGTGTCAGGACATCAAAAGCCTTTTTCTACCCAAACAAAAAGCCTACCCTAAAATACTGGAAACCTAAAGGACGTGTATTAGATATTAACAGTTCATAAAGGAAACCAAAAACTTGCCTTGTAATTGTCACTGTATATCCATGTGGCAATGGGATAATAGATACTATATGTATATATACTATATGCAAGCAGTTATCGTCTAGAACTGTATGGTGTATCCTTGCTCAAAAGGCACTGTTCATGGTGGAAGTGGGTGACCTGTGGAGAGTTCCCAGGACAACAGGTGACTGAAGGAAATTTTTCAAGAATGATTCTGTCTCAAAGACACTTCTGCCCTGCATTAAGCAACACAGATTTTCTTTCTTCATCGGGTGTGGATGAGGATATAAAAAGTCATCTTCATTTGAAGAACTGGATTTCTGGCTAAAAATCTGGAGCTATAGTGGTAGTAGAGACACCAGTGTGAAAGTAGCCTTCTAGGACAGAAGACTAGAGCATGATGCTGAGAACTGAAATGCTTAAGGACTCTTTCTTCCTTTCAGGTGAATTGTAATCTGGTATAACAGTTGACAGTAACAATATAGGGCAAGGATACGTGCTGTGCTTGAAGAGGAAGAATGGGAAAGATACAGACCCAAAGTTACTAAGCCTGGTGAGCTGCTTAAAAATTGGCATGACCCAAGGAAGTTGTGGATGCCCCATCCCTGGAGGCATTCAAGGCCAGGCTGGATGTGGCTCTGGGCAGCCTGGTCTAGTGGTTGGCGACCCTGCACATAGCAGGGGGGTTGAAACTAGATGATCATTGTGGTCCTTTTCAACCCAGGCCATTCTATGATTCTATGAAAATCCTTCAGATCAGTGTAAGAGATTGGCCGAAGCAGTTCCAGGGCCAGGGGGCTCACCTGGGAAACAGAAAACCCAGGTTTCAGGTTCTTCAGAAATCGGGGGGGATTCAAGTTCACATCTCCTGCTTCTGAAAAATAGTACTTGGGGAAAGTTGTCCACAGATGTTCCTCATCTTTCTTGTTAAATCAATGATATGTGCAGAAAAGCATAGAAGTCACAAAACAGTTTTGTTCAAAGGTTGTTGGCAGTGATAACTTAGCATTACCAGATGAAAGCAAGCTGCAGGTAGGATTTCAAAGGGTAGTGGAATTTGTTTTTCTTGGACTAACTGCAGTTCTGTGCAAGTTCCATATTCTTTTCTTAAGATGTTTCCTAAGTAATAGTAAAAAAGAGCATACAGTAAATACAAGTGCCCATTAAAACATGCTAAAGGAATACCTTATGTTTCCAGTAGATGAACACTGAGATAGCTGAATATTTGTGAACTAGATCACAGATCTCTGTTATGCCAAAGTTCTGTTTTGTGTTGCTGGAGAGAGCGCCAGTAAAGATGTCCTTAAACTGCTTTATACTCTTGGGTTTTCTACAGCTGCTGAAGAGGGGAAGTAACAGAATTAAAGAAGGATTGCTCAGCAATCAGCAGTGATTCACCTCTTCACTAGTCTGGATTGCTTTTGTTTTGTTTTTGACAAGAAGGTTTTAGACTCTCCCTCCCCAATTAGTGTGATTGACGAGAGTCTGCTCTGGGTGAGAGATTTAAGCAACTTGCTGTGAACAGAAAAGCTACAACTCTCTCTTCTCAGGAGTGGTTACTTACTTAATTTCCAAACTGTGATTAAACTATAAGACAGCCTCAAGGCTTGTGTGTAATTTATACTTCATTCAAGCAATTCTAGTAGCTTAAAATATAAAGTTTACTTGGCAAAGCTGTGATAGTGTGATCCTATTATTTTATGCTTATTCAGGCATAAAGTAAGTAGCTTTTGAAAGACACTGCCTTACTCTATGGAAGTATCATCAATCTGTTTCTTCCAAAACTGCACCTTTCTCTGAGTGTTGAACTGTAAGCAGCCGGCCGGTGTAGGGCAATGGATATTTTTAAAGGTAATTGACAAATTCTTGCCTGTATCTCACATTGTTCACATTTATTTCAGAGTTCTTGTAAAAACAGCATCTGTTCCTGATGATTTGTAGTGTTTGTTTCTCAGGCTGCCAGTAGGCTCTTCCTTTGAGACTTCTAGGCCTACATGAAGCACTTCTGATTCCTCATAGAGTATACCCTCAGGACAGGAATTTCTGTCACCCTCTGTGTTAAAAGCAAATCATATATCTTGAACTCCTTTTAAATTTGCCTGTTCATTCCTCATCTTGGCTCTACATAGACAAAACCAAAAAAAAACCAACCAACCAACCCTGGATTCTACTATATAAGAATACTTGTGATTCTTTTCTCTGTACATTTGTACCCAGGCACCACATTCAACCATTGGTACCTGTGCATCTGATGTTCTTGTACATGGGTATTGTTCTGCATCACGTGTGGAAGCAACAGCTGTTAATCAGTGCATGAGCAGTGTTAATCTGTCCAGCCCTTTGTTCTCCAGACTCACAGTGACTGAATAGAGCTCTTCATTAGCCTGTGATATAGCAGGTAGTTGTCTATTACTCACTAACTTATACTTAAGTCAGCACTTAAATAGCTGCTAAGATTGGTTTTAGAAATGGTAGCATTTGTTATTTTCCTGCTGGATGAACTGCTTTAGCCTGGGAAGAATTTCATATCAGTACATACCTCATGAATGGGTACCACCTGCTTAATGTTCAGAGGCATACTGCATAATGTGGCACTATTATTAAGGGCTGTCTGTGTAAGATACAGCTTACTTGGTTTGAAGAGCATTACCTGGATCTTCAATGAAGGCTGAGCAAGCAAAACATCTTGCCTCAAGATGTGACAAGTGATACAGGCACCTTGTCTCTGGTTCTGGTTTGCCTGAGCAGAAACACTTAAAAAAAGAGCAGAACCTACTTGTTCTTCCCATTTTGTGCCCTAGGCTATCAGCAAGTCTCCTAATATGCCTTGGCCTTGATTAGAGGGTGACAAGGAACAGAACATCTGCAAAATCCATCCTAATTTTCTCCTTGCCTGTAATTTCTTTGGAAGGATAAGCACAGCTCATACCTGGGAACACTAAGCAGTTTTATGATGCTGGTTTGGAATTACCTTGGGCATTTCATGGGATGTGGTCTGCACTCTCTGAATCCATTAACAGCTGTGTTGTCAGAGCAGAAATCATCAGTGCCGATGATACTGGAATTAATTTGTATGAGGTTGAGTCAATTTTGGATCCTTCAGCTGAAATCAAACTAATCAATCCAGCACTCCATTATCAGATCAGGCTCAGACCCTTAGAAATCTCTATTGGCACCCATCCTTCAGTGGTGATTGAACTATTTTCTATTCTGCTGCTACTGAGATGCTTTTCTGAAAGTCTCCAGTGCCCGGTAAGCCCAGTTCCATGGGAAATATCCTGTGCTCAGACTCAGAAAAGGACTGAGGGATCCTCCTGTAAAGTTCTCTTCAGCTGGGTGTTCTACACAGGTAGAGGCACTAGCTGTGGTTCAAAGTAGGGTGCTTGTAGAGATGGAGACTTGCTACATTTTTCAGCACCTCTACATTCTCGTTGGTATTTATTAAATGACAAGGATCCTTGAGCTACCATCCAGATACTTGACTTCAGCCTTCAAAGAAAGCCTGTTTTAGCCATGTCACAGATTGAATTGTCTCTGTCCACGTCATTCATTCTTATTCTCACCACATGGCAGCTCCTGATTTGTTACCTGTACCTACTCAGTAGTACAAAGTCTTAAATTGGCAGAACATGTTTACCAGATACTACAGACATTGGTAAATGTAATCAGACACGATACTGTCTCAGGCCAGCTCTCACTGGAAGGAAAACAGTCTCCAAACGCAGCAATAATTGGAACTTAGAGTGATGGGGGGAGCAGATGAACTTTTCTATCTGCTGCAGGAAGAGCTACTCTTCTGGGAGAGAGAGATCCAAGCTAAATAGGGTACTGATAATTAATTTTTGTGAATAATAATTTGAAGTGGTAAAAACAGCCACAGACATCTAAGAAGAAATTTAGATATGATGCAGTAGAGGCCATTTATAACAATATCATTTTCAGAAATTGACATCTTAATAAAAGACAACTTCTTTATGGGCATTTTGCAGTACAAGCAGCTATTAAATGTTTTGTGAT
Source organism: Pavo muticus (assembly GCA_016647715.1). NCBI lineage: Eukaryota > Metazoa > Chordata > Aves > Galliformes > Phasianidae > Pavo > Pavo muticus. Next base: position 112,004 of record JACDJE010000297.1, on the reverse strand, counting down.
TGGATCAGCGTAGGCAGGGTCCTGCACAGTGTTCCTAGGTCCCCAAGAGAAAACAGTCCCCAAGCACAGACATCTCAGCGCAGTCTTTGCAGTTGCCTGGAGCTACGTTCCTTCCAGCAAAGCACAAAATTTTGAGAGAAAAGGGAAAAAAGACTTGTTCCTTGTATGTAGCGGCTCACCTGCTTCTTTCATCAGTATGGCAGGATGTCTGATGCTCAGATCTGGAACAGTGCAGGGTGTTTTAAAGTTCTACCTTTTCCTTTCAACCATTGAAGTGGTTTTGTAGCAAGTTCATGCCAGGCGCGTCACAGAGATTGGCAGAGTCTGTTTTAGTTACTCATTGGCTCTGTTCTGGGTCCCATTTTAATGGGACCACACAGATTTGTTAGTAACATCACTTCCTTTCTTACGGAAGAGAGAAGAGATTCTACTTTATCTTTTAAAAACAGAGGGGCGGGGGAAAGATGCTGAGTTAATGACTTGATTCCAGGATGGTGTTTGCTTTGGCCTGCCCTGGATCTCTGGAGGTGTGAATACCTACACCTGAGAGATCAGGCACAGAATAATATTTTCAGCTGTTTTTTTCTTTCATTTTAATCACTAGATTAAAATGCCCTGGTTTGAGCTTTCAAAACACTTCCACGCTGTTATCCACCCAGCTAAAAGAAGTTATGTGATCCTTGCGGCAGTAGTTATGGCCCCCTGTAGAAGATTGGTGTGTTTGTCATCATCTTTTTCAGAAGAACAGGAATCCTTGTCTTCATATTCTGAACGTGTTGGATAGGAACCCCTGAGAAATGTCATCATCATGCCCTTCACTCATGGCTGTGTCTTGGTGCTGTGAGTAGACAAGAAGTTGGTTTTGAACCATCCACAGAACTGAGATTATCAAAACCATGGCAAAGTTATTCCATAGCTTTATCTTGTTCTATTTCATGTGATATTGGACCATTCAACTCAAACTCAAGCCTCTCTCGGAAGCACATGTCAGGCTTATAGCTAAGCACAACAAGGTGCTGCATGTGGGCAGAACCGTCCTTCTACTTAGAGGTGCATTTTCCAGATGAGGTTCTGCAGAAAATCTCTGAAATGAAAGATGAGTCTAGCAGGTCTTTTGACCACCTTTTTCTTTGTGTATCTGTAGAAGTTTCAGGACTCCAGGTGAACAGAAGCGAACTTATTGCATCATCATACTTCAGTTGCCAATCTTCTACTGAATGTTGGTAGACAACAGTATTGGGTCTGAAGGCTCTGCTTGGCCTTACCAGAGAGTGGAGAAGGATCTCAGATACATCCAGTTACAATTTCTCATTTGCATTCTTGATAGCATGGCCATTTTAATCATTAACTGTCAGCATGTTCCAGGCACCCACAATATACTGAACCATTTTCAGAAGATAGTTTTGAACAATCACAGGTAGCGAACAAAGATTATATGGCTTAAGAACTTACTTGCAAATGGGGAAAATACAGTGTAAAACAATCTGTTCCAGAAGAGGATGCACTTATGATTTATGGAAAATTGATAGGGAACTTATTCTCTATTAACTCCTCATTTGGGAATTTGCTAGTAGGGTGACTGCTTTCCACCGTGCGACTGGGTTGGAAGCAAAGGCCACCAAGAAGAAATGCCCAAGTTAGTGGAAGTATCACCCCAGTGCAGCCAAGGCAGTGCTGGTATCCAGACCTTCAGTGCTTGGTTGTGCAGCCACCAAAAGCTCAACTACTGTTTCCAGATGTGAGGTATCACGATGACTGACTCACTTAATGTCTGGATCCTACAATGGCTCATTTCCTAGTGCCAGGTACAGAACTGACCTCAAGAGAAATTTTGTTCTTCAGCTATGCAAAACATCAGTGCAAGCTGTTCTGCAGATCCACTTATCTAACAAATTATAAGTCCCTATAGTCTCTTATATGTCTGTCTGTCCCACCTAGGTCATTCTATGCCTTTTCCAAGTTCCTGTAGCAGCTGTCACCCACCCATTCATTCACTCTATCAGATCTTCTGCTTTTCCTTATCTGATAGCGTTGGAACTTCTGACAGCTCAGCTAATGCTCCTTTCGATGCAGTAGAATCATAGAATAATTTTGTTTGGAAAAGGGCTCTGAAGTCATCAAGTCCAACCATTAACTTAGCGCTGCCAACTCTACCGCTACACTATGTTCCTAAGCACCACCAGAAAGTGGGTTCCACAAAGGCACTGAGTCCTTCCAGCCCTGCGTTTGTTATCATTTATCTCCTCTGTAACAAGAAAATAAGTTGGGTTTGCTTTCTTCTGTCTCTGTCCGCCCATAGAGCATGCTCTCTTCCTCTGCTCTGCCAGTGACCAGGCCTAGGAGCAAGCTTGTAAAATGGTGCAAGGACTGAAGAAGGATCAGCATGTGTTGTGTTGTGTTTGTTGCTGAATCACTAAATTGTAGGGATTGGAAAGGAGCTCTGGAGATCATCTAGTCTAACCCAATGGCATGCCTGTAAGTTACACTTATCACACAATTATCACTGGGGGGGGAAGCATAGAGCAGTCGTTTCAGAAGGCCCTCAATGAGAGCTGCAGGCTGCCTTTGAAATTCGAAGAAAATTGAGTTCCTAACACCAAAGCATGAGTAAAACCCGAGTTGGTGCTTCCAATCCATTGCCTTTTTTCCAGCCTAGAATGAGGATGGAACAATGTTGCAACATTTAATTCTCAATTTCTGCAAGCACTCAGCTGGTTGTTGTGGCAGTAACTTGCTTAGAAAGCAAAGCACTAAATTCATTCTGCAAAGCAGATTTGTAGACATTACTGTTTCCAACCTTCAGGGCGACATTCATCATCTTCCTAACCAGAAAGAAGCCACCAATTACTGAGCCGCTGCGTTAGAATGGAAATGGAGTAGAAATGGAGTAAGAATTCTTGGAGAAATTTACACATCAGATCACGCTTAGAGATAAAACTTCAGGGGGTTATTTCAGCAGCAACTACGCTACGGTCTAGAACGCCGATGTTCCCTCTTTTTTAACAGAAGTCAGATTTATTTTTATTTGACACGATGACTGGTGATTTACATCCCACCCACCCATCTGAGAGTATTCTGAGCTCCAGGCATATCTCCAGCCATTTCCAGGCTATTCAAATCACGGTTGGTCCATCCATTCTCTAGTCACAACAAGGCCTTCTGTGACTAATTATGGCCTGACTGCAGCAGGAGATGCAGCTTCAAAGAGCGGGAATCTTCAGATGCGCTAGCAGTTCCCTTGGTTCCCAGTTCTTTATTTATGTGGATTACATCGAGCTGACAGATTTAACTGGGCTGTTGAAGATATGGTCAAAGCAGCAGAGTCACTCCCTTCCCGTTTATTGTTTTCTGAAGACATAACAGGCATATGCATCTGTCACTGGAGAGAGGAAGTTCTCCATCGCTGGGCTTGCTTTGGGCTTTTACATGCTGTTTCAGTAGCATCTGGGAATAGATGAATATAATATTTGGTAGGGAGTTGTATTTCCTTGTGATGCACTGTAAATCTTTTATTGTAGATACTCCCACTGTTTATTGTTGAAAATCAATAAAAATAAACCTTGTAAAGTTAAAGCCTGGCAAGGGTTCAGCACAAATCACAGGGAAGGAATAAGAGGCAACGAGTCTCCCTCCCCCTCTTGGATAGTTCCCAGCTTGTTTCCCAGTGAATATTCAATAACACTTTCCAGCAATCTGGGAACAGATATATATATATTTTAATTATTCATAGTTATGCACTTGAATTGCTGTGATCTCAAACAGGACTTACTTCTAATCCACTTTGGCTGCTTTCTGGCACTGAATTCAGCTGTGGATCAGAACTGCATCCCACCCAGACTATGGGTTGGATATACCTTAGCTTTATCCCTTCCCGAGACAAAGACACTTCAGCCTTGCAAAGCTCAGATTCAGTGAGTTATTTCTGAGCATTACAATTGAAAACGAGCCAAACTAGGTAAAAACTGGGAACATAAAAGACCTTCCAAGTGCTGAAAAAATAAATATAGGGTAAAATCCAACTATAAAAGAGAGGGAAAATATTAAAATAAGGAAGAAATACAAGATGATCTCAAGTGATGACGAGTGGTCTCAAATTGCACCATGGGACGTTTAAGTTGGATATCAGGAAAGATTCCTTCACAAAAGAGCATTCAAGCACTGGAACTGCCTGCCCAGAGAGGTAGTGGAGTCCCCAGTCATGAAAATGTCCAAGAGACGCGTGGATGTGGCACTGAGAGAGACAGTGTAGTGATGGGACTTGGTAGGTCAGGCTGATGGTTGGACCTGGGATCTTGAAGGTCTTTTCCAACCTCAGGGATTCTGCGTTTCTTTCCAAATTATCTGCTTTTTACAAACGAATCATAGACTCATAGAATGGCCTGGGTTGAAAAGGACCACAACAATCATCTGGTTTCAACCCCCTGCTATGTGCAGGGTGGCCAACCATCAGACCAGGCTGCCCAGAGCCACATCCAGCCTGGCCTTGAATGCCTTCAGGGATGGGGCATCCACAACCTCCCTGGGCAACCTGTTCCAAAGCATCCAGTGAATGAAAGCAAATGAAGCATCAAGCCACCATCATCCCTTTTTAGAAAATCTGCTACATAAACTTGAGTACCTGCCAGACAGAATGGCAGCATTGTCTTACAGCTTCATTTCCTTTCCCTCCAGCAGCCCTGCTGCTCTGGGAGTCTGCTTGTGTGTTACAAAGCAGAGGAGAACTCCATGCATATCCAGAAGTAGGCTGGGTTTCTGGGACAGTCTGCAAATGTTTGCTGAATGCAATGAAGAATAAAAAGGCAAATTCAACTGTAAGTGTACTGAAATAATAATTAGCAAATTTTCTACCTTCTTGACAAAGAGGAGTTCTCTTGAGAAAGTGGGCAATGAGTTGCAGAAGAAGAATATCAGTGATCACAAATTCCAAGTTAACTGGAAAAAAAAATCTAAGTGTTTCAAAAACTTCTATTTAATCAAAAGGAGAGGTAGCTGTGAGCAATCAGAGCTCCGAGTTCTCCTGTATGTAAAAACATGACCAGATCTCCTCCAACACGCTACTAGTCCAGCGGAGATTGTATTGGGAGATGCCATAGCTTGTGGACCTGCAAGATGTGCGTGAAATTAGTCAGTTTAACACGTCATCTGGTTTTGACCAAAAGGCTTGAAAATCACCCCGACTTGTGGTTAATTTGAGCTCTGATCAGCCAAATTCACTTCTCCCTCTACAACCGCTACCTGCTGGGGAAATGCACCAGTGTGAAAGGCTCTGCTGCTGATGCACTTGTTGGATAATTGCCATACGCACATGTGCTCTTATACTTCTTAAAGCAACTGTAAAGAAAAGGAGATAAAGAAGGGAAGGGAAGGGAAGGGAAGGGAAGGGAAGGGAAGGGAAGG
>JACDJE010000297.1:59682-106436 GCA_016647715.1 Pavo muticus | reverse complement strand
GAGAGGAGAGGAGAGGAGAGGAGAGGAGAGGAGAGGAGAGGAGAGGAGAGGAGAGGAGAGGAGAGGAGAGGAGAGGAGAGGAGAGGAGAGGAGAGGAGAGGAGAGGAGAGGAGAGGAGAGGAGAGGAGAGGAGAGGAGAGGAGAAACAGGTGCAAAAGTGACACATCTCATTTCATTGCTAAGAATAAATGACAGAACAGTTTTGGAATCCCAGTTTACTAATTTTCATATGCACAGGTTCTTGGTACATGGTCCAAACAGGTCAAGATAAAGTATTTATGGTTCTTTACAGGACAGGAACTTTCACTGGGGTATTCTTCCACAGCCAAAATATTAGGTACACAGGATGGTGTTTGTGCTGGATAAAAGTTAACCCATGAGGGTGATCTTTCCCTTCTACTCAGCACTGCTGAGGCCACACCTGGAGCACAGGGTTCAGTTCTGCACCCCCCAGTACAAGACAACCTGGAGAAGAGAGTCCAACAGAGGGGCACGAAGTTGAAGAAGGGCCACAAGAACAACAACTGTGAGGAGAGGCTGAGAGAGCTGGGACTGCTCAGCTGGAGGAGGTTCAGGGATCCCATCCGTGGCCATAAATCCCTGAGGGAGGGTGCTAGAGGCCGGAGCCAGGCTCTGTCAGTGGTGCCCGGTGCCAGGACCAGAGGCCATGGGCATGAACTGGAGCACAGGAGGTTCCCCCTGAACACCAGGAGCACTTCTTTGCTGTGCAGTGACGGAGCGCTGGCACAGGCTGCCCAGAGGCTGTGGGGTCTCCTCCTTGGGGGACCTTCCAGAGCTGCCTGGACGTGGCCCTGGGCACCCTGCTCTGGTTGTCCCTGCTGGGGCAGGAGCTGGAGAAGAGGGACCAAGAGGGCCCTGCCAGCCTCAGCTGTGCTGTGCTTCTGTAAAATGGTTGTGTCAAATTTTCATTTTGCCAAAACCACAGGGTATGAGTAATGATGTAGGTTAAAACATATATTTCTTTTTCCTTACACCTTATTTTAAAAGAGTTCAAATCTCAGTGTTCAAAATGGCTGTTACAGCAGTGAAAATAAACTCACTGCTTCTGCAGTAGGTGAAATAGCCTAATTTTATTAGTAAATGTCTAATGATTAAGGCCTGTGCTCAAAGCATTAACATACTGATTGACATTATTGACAAAAAAATCCAGTTTGAAGTGAAAGCATCCAGGTTGACGTTCCACAGTGTTTACTACATGTAGGTAGCAGCTTAGGAGATGTCGTCCCATAATCACATTATTTTACCCCTGGAAAGCTCCAAAACAAGCAAAGAGAACCTACTTGTTGCCAGTGAACTTCTGAACCTGCGTCAAGCTAAAATGCTTTATGGTAGCATAGAGAAAATAAACATCTGATAGCAGCACCAGAAGTCTGGAATGATCCATCTCATTGCAAACCCTACAAACAAGAAACAGAAGAGTGATCCCCACCACCTATCACCATTCCTAAGTGCTGTAAAGAAATTCACACTTTAAAGGAAAGCCAGATCTAATTAGTCAGCCAAACAGGCTGATGTAGCGTTGGAAAGACAGTGTTTTTTCAACAAGAAACAAAGTCAGATTGAAATAATGAATCCTTGACACTGCCATGATTTGCCTGTTAGGCAAGACAAAAGGTTCTTCGTGTATAAAGCCTCATTAAGTCAGCTCTCCCATACCTGAGATAATTCTGGCACTGTACAAAGCATTGTACAGGGTTAACATTCCCAAAGCGACCTCTGCCAAGCCTCCCTCCTAAATACCTTTTCATTTAACAAGCACTAAGCGATGCCTTGTACTATTTTGTTTAACATTTCACCAACTCTTCCATCTGAAGGACTGTTCATCACATTTTTGTTCTTACAGTTAAGGCTCTAAGAACTGACTGACTCTTTGTTCGTGTCACAAGTATTTTCTGAGGACCTTTATCATTTAATTCTCGGCACTAATGAGCAGCTCAGTGTCTTCAGAGTGTGGGGAGAGGACAGAGGAGTATTTTGCAAGAGACAGTGACACATTATTATTTCATGAATGCCAGCGGTGGCTTCACAAAGCCATGTTCTCGTGTCTCCAGGCCCACAGCAACATAACTTGTGACCCTGACACTGAAGGAATTGGTGTGTGCTTCCAAAGCAGAAACAACCTCCAGTCTTTCAGGTTGACATTCCTCCTCCAGCCACTTCTCCACACTGCTTCAATGAGAGCTGTCAAATTGTTACTCCATTGCATATGATCATATTTGAAGTCTACTTAGCACAGAACATAGGAATAATTTTCTAGGAGTGACTGATTTTCTGCGAGTCACACAAGCTTTAGCCACAGAGAAAAACAAAAACTGCCCATGAAAGTACTGCAATCTGGTCCACAAAAACAGCATTGAATCTGTGGTTCTTTTATTTAGAACTGAAGAGGGTGGAGCAGGGAAAGGCAGGAAAGCATTTTTTTTTCCGCCTCCTTTTTTTAACAAGTTGTTTGTTTGTTACTTCCCTCAACAGTTGCAGTTTCAAATGAGCAAAAAAAAAAAGGCCACTGGTGCTGACACACACCTCTTCCACCTTCACAGGAGTACAGGAAAATGCTTTATTTCCCCTTCTGCACTCGGCTTCTCCTTGCCTGCACCATCCCAGAGCTCCCTGGGTGTTGGTTTGCAGCGATGCTAAGGCTTGCGGGCCTCTGTGTCCTTTCAAAACTGTAGCATTCCACTTTTTCATCACTGGACACTGTCCTGGTGCTTACGAGGCGAAATCCATCTTTGAGCAACGTTTCAATCAGCAGGCCTAGCACGTTAGCACCGTTTATCAGCATTCTTTTGTCAGGCTTTATGGAAACATACCTGAAATAAGAAAAAAAAAAAAAAAAAAAAAGCAGTTACAGAACACTTCTAATACTTTTCTTGAAGGGTGTAATCGAACAACAAAAAAATAGAACAAAACCAAGTGCTCGGACAGAGCACGCCAGCACTTGGCTGCACAGACCTACAGCCAACATGCTGGATCTCTCCCCTACTTTGAGGACAACTTCACTCCTTTCCTCTTTGTAAGAGCAGCATTGCTCAGCTTGCCCAGTTTACAAACTGAGGAATAAGCCCTTTTCCTTCAACCCCACAACAAATTTACTTAAACCAGCAGAGAGAACCCTGAATTCATTCCATTCAGCACAGGAGAGGTGGACAGCTTGCTCTGTGTAATCTGTGACAACTTCCCAGGTAAGGGATGATGGAAAGGACAGCAAGGCAATGCACATCCCAACAGCACCACTTCCCACTACACAGGATCTCTCTAGAAACAGTGACATTTATTGCAGTCACCCCATACAGTAGGTCTGGTGGTAACAAGTAAGAAAATCATTTTAACATAGCCTCAGGATTTTACTTGGTATCAATTACAGTGTAAGAATCTATCCAGTTGAAGGAACAGAAGTCAGGTAAAAATACTGTTACAAAATACATAAGCTGAGGAGTGAAACCGTTCCACAGTTCACAGGGAAGTACACCAAACATTCATGGAAAGCACACAAAAAAGATGCCAGCACAAAGACCAAGTCAAGAGAAATTCAGCGGGCTACAGAGCCAAAGCTGGCTTGTTTCAGGGGGTGCTCAGCATCAGGGGATGCTCTTCTACTGACATGCGAAGGAAAAGTTCTACCAAGTCAGAATTAAAAAAGAATCAGGAATATTCTGTTTAAGCAGCCACAACGTGCTCAGCCAACTGTCAGTCCAGTAAACTTATTAAAAATAGATAAAACTAATGTTTGCCATATAAATAGATGCCACTTCACAAATGCAAAGTAGTTCTCTCTCCCCTGTGCTCGCTTAGCTGAAGAGAGCTAAAAGGAAGATAGGCTCTATTGGTTTTTTTTAAGACATAATCAAAGGGCTGCTGTGTTAATTCAAATATTCAGAGAGAATAACTCTTTTGGAACTATTTCAATGAAATTTCCATGAAGTTCCAGATGTTCTAGCTGCCACAGAGGACAAATGAGGTTACGTTTTCTTATACAGTAAGAACATGTCCCCAGACAATAGAGACATCCAGCAAGAGCTTGTTTTAAAAATATAAGTTGTTATTGGAATATGATGCTGCTATCACAAAAATCATTGATTTACAGCGATCTTAATTAAAAAACAAACCTGGCTCTGAGAAAACCCACTGTGTAACCCATAGTTAATAATATGCCCCTTCTTCCTGGAATAAAAAGGCTCTAAAAAGCCGTCCAGTCCCTGAACTGCCATCTCAGTTCCTCTGGTGTTTTTGACCCTGTTTAGCCACCCTTTTTTCTTCTTTTCAATATGAAAGTCTACGGGCCCATAAGCTAGTGGATTTTAGCCTCCTACTGTACCTCACTGCTTATTTATTTTGCTTCCTTTGCCTCATTTCATTCCATTTTTCGAGTTTTCTACGAGGTCACTGATGCTGTGAAATTCTAAAGCCTTGCAGAGAGAGCACAGAAGAGAGGAGAGACCCAACCAAACACGAAAACAAACATCAAGAACACTATTTCAGACAGTCAGGAACATCTTTAAGAACAACATAACAGAAATCAAACAGGGTACTTCAGAGCTGGAAAACATAACATTAAGCTAGCAGAAAGAAGGAAACATCTTTCTCTCTGACAGTTGTCCAACAGTTTCTTCACAATGAGCTATGCAAGTGTGCAGCATGTACTCCACGGAGTAGAAGCCAGGAAGCTGTTTCTATCATGAGAAGTCACCTTCTGGAGAGTACCTGGCCACAAACAGGTCACCAGCAGAGCAGTCTGTTCCACACTGAAAAACCACGTCGTGATGAGAAGGCCTTTCCAAAGGAAGCGGAACGAGTGGTTTCTGAGAAGGAAAAGGGCTGCTCCAGCCCTGCCCTGTAAGCACAGTGATCTGCTCAGCCAGTGTCTCCACGGTGCTACTGCAGGAACCGAAGATCCGGAAAAAGGCCTGCATCTCCTGGAGGAAAAAACGCACCTCCAAGATCTCCAGCCTCGGCTTCAGGAGGTGTTCCTGGCCCAGGAGCTCAGCCAGAGGGTAGAGCTCATAGAATTCCGCTTCTCTGCGCAGCCTCTGGAAGTCTGAAAAATCAGCAGGCAGAGAGACCTGAAGAGTCCTTAAGAAGTCCATGATGTAAGTGAACAAAGCGCCATCTCTGTCCACAAAAAACTCCCCGTTCACCAGTTTGAACTCCGGGTCGTCTCCAGCCAACATGCGTGCTAACCTGGACTCGGGGAACTGCAGCAAGGTGCAGGGCCGGGTTACAAACCTCACACCTCCCACACTCAGAGCAACCACCTCTCGACCGCTCATCGCTACCTCAGCTCCGCTCTGTATGCCCGTGACTTGATCTCTGCTAACCCACTGGCCATCTGGAGCGACGTGTGGGGCAGCAGCAGCAGCACTCCCAGGCAACGAAGACGTAAATACAACACTTTTGTTTGCAGGGTTTGGTTGCTTGGAAACTTCGATTCTTGGAATTGAAGCTTGCAAGGACTACTGGAAGACAGCAAACTGACCATCACAACATATTAAATCTCAACAGAGGCCAGGGAACATCCCCGAAGTATGGCACCCATTTCTTTTGTTTCCTGGAAACGTGAACCAAATGTTTTTATTCTATATGTTGCTGTTCATAGGACTACCGTAAGAAAAAGGGAGATGTACTTCAGGCCACGTATTTCAGGATCATATGCTCTTAAAGAAGGGCACTTCAGCAAACTCAAGCTTACAGTTCACTTAAAGCCACTGTTATCTTACAAGCAAGCCAATGCACTCAGAAAACTCAATTCCCAGTAAGTGAAAACGCACTTAAAGATCACATCTACGTCTCCAACGTTATAACAACAACGACATCCTTCTTCCCAAGGCCTTACACACCATTCCAAGCAAACCATCTCATCTTTTTTCCTGGCTCTCAGAATTACGACCTGGATCGACACGGATGGAGAGAAACTGCTCCACGTGCAACCTCTGTGGGCCTACAACACAAGCTGCCTTCTCACCACACTGACCGTTGGCATCAAAGCCACATCTTAAGGAAGCATGGCTTCAAAGAAACGGATGAAACAAGACAACCCAGTGATGTCATGCTGGAAAAGTAAACTGCAAAGTATATAGCACCTTGCAGCTTGTTCTCTTATCAACATCAGCTGATTTCTCTTTACCTCTAGACTTTATTCGAGGTGTTTACCCTGAAGATGTTTTCGTAGTATAGAACATGTAAACAATAAGCAGTCATCTACAGTCATCAGAACACACAGGAAAATTCAACTCGTGGTTTTACAAAAATATATAAAAACACATATACATACATGTATATATATTAGTCTACGTATACACATACATTTATTTTTCAGGGAATACAGGCAGAACCACCCTCAGGTAGAAAGGGATTCCGGACTGAACTCTGCACTGTGTTTTGCAGCAGAAGGGCAATCTTAAGCCCCTCAGTACAACGCTCTTCTCAATCACAGCTCTTCTTTCTGTTTTCAAACCACCTCCAAATTAGGAAAAAAAAATTAACTATGTCCTTTAGGAATGCTTTTTATCAAGGAGTACACAATTTCTTACTCCACAAGCATTCTGTCATTACACTAAGTACATGGTTAGGCCCTAAATTCCAGTAAGGAAACTGATTTTAAATGAATATTCCACAATCACCACCACAGCAGAAGTCCAGGAACATGTTTTTCAGAGCTCCGTTTCACCCTCAGTTTAGCAGTGCTCCAACTACGTGAACATTACAGACACTGTGGAAACATTTCACATCTCTGATTGCTGACACCGAAAGTGTAACAACAAAATAACCCCACACAATTAATTTTACAACGTTCTACGCTTTTTTTCCCCATCAAATCTCTTTTACTTCTTACATTTCAGTAGGGACTTCACAACAGTTTGTACTTGCACACAAACTGTGCAACATTATCCAGTACAACCAACGTATAGTTTTTACACTTCTCGCTCAGAAGCGAAGCTCCGTCAGTCATCTGTTCCCAGTAAAAGACTGCATGATCGGCTATCTCCACCGTATCTGCCAGATAGGACAAGCTAATGGTAAAGAACTGAGATTTCCAGCACTGGAAGTTGTCAACCACAGAATCCACAAAGGACATTCTGGTGACAGCAAGAATAAGCAAGCAAATGAGAGAGGCCACTATAAATCTGCGTGAAAAGACTGAGGGAATCTTCAATTTCAGACTGTTGTTTTCCTGAGGTAAAGAAAGTTTGTCCACATCAACCAATTTGATTCCGTTCCACTGGCTGGTATCAAAGCTCTTCATTGTAGGGGTGACGTCCACATTGGAACAAGGTAAAGGGGTTTCTCTGAGCACCTTGATTTTTTCCCTGAACTCCTGCATCTGTTGCAGAAATACAATGGGTTCAGACACGTCTTTGAAGGCCTCAGCGATGTTAAAAGCCATCCGCTGCTCCTGCAGAATCGAGTTCAGTTTATTGATCTCCGGATCGTAGGCCTGCATCACCGCAAGCTTCATGGTCTCAAAGTCAGAGAGAATCTCGTTTCGCTTCTGCTCCAGCGTGTGCTGCAGTTTATCAAAGAATTCCTTCACCTTGTCAGAATCTTTGGTCAGCATCTGCAGAGCTTTCCGCTTACTGGTTTCCAAGGTATCCAGCCGAGCGAGCGCATCTCCACAGCGCCACGTTTCAAAGCCCTGAAACAGGGTTTCAAAAGCCCGCTTCTCCTGGGAATAAGCTTCCTCGATAGAACAGAACACATGCTTTGTATGGTCGCCACGGGTGGCACAAACCCCACAGATCAGCTGCATGTCTGTCCGGCAAAAAATGTTCAGGGGTTGCCCGCTGTGCACTTTGCACACGGGCATTTTCGGAGTTACTTTGATTTTGTTGTACTTCTCCACGATACCCTTCAGGGAATAGTTGACTTGTAAGCTGTTGACTCCAGTAACAGGAGTTTCCTTCCTGCACGTGGGACACTTGAATGGGGATGGCCTCCACAGCACGTTCCGCACATTTCCATCCAGTATTCCCTCCAGACACTTTCTGCAGAAGTTGTGTGAGCAGGGCAGGACACGAGGATCGTCAAACAGGCTGCAGCAAATGGGACAGGTGAGATCTTCTTCTAGGAGCTCCATCATGTCCTAGGAAAGAGAACAAAGATGGTAACAGAACTTATAGAATGTGCTTCTCCTCTCCGGGAAACACACAAAAGCTGATCTCCATCTGAGGATCTATTTTCTTCTCAAGGATCCCAAAGGCAGAACCCCAGATGGGCTCTGACAACCCAGCCCAGGATCAGATCTTCCCCAAAGGGATCAAGTTAGCTGTGGAATCTGGCCACCAGATGGCAGGCACAGGAACGGCCTGGGGTCCAGGCAGAACCATTTTCTCACTCTCAAATAGAAATGCTGGAAGAGGGCTTGCCAAGTGAGACTTTCCATGTCAAATGAAAATAACCCATGCACTAATAATTCAAGGCTTGCATCTTCCTGCACTGATGCAATATGCAGAAACACAGATAAAAACTTAAGGAGCTTCTCCTGCTCCCACCATATTTGTAAATAACCAAGTGAAAGCGTTATTGTTGAGCTATTCTGCACACAGCCAGCATATTTCAAAGAACAGCTGCCCATAAATTTTGATAATTCAGAGCAAAATAAAACTGTTAACTATTTTTACTCATCCACCACCTCTATTTCCAATTCCATTCTCACAGCACTAATGCCTCAGTAGTTTCTTCTTGTGGACAGGGCCTACAGGAAAAGGATTCATCACACTCCTTTGTAAAGGAAAGCCTCAGTGGAGGGATGCATTTCTCCATCCTCCCAGTGCCTCTAAGCCAAGTTCTCAGACACCCTCTGTCATTACAGCAGGCCCTAATGACAAGTCACTTACAAACACTAAACAGGGCAGCAGCTTGTATTAGCCAGAACTCTTACACACTTAGTTTTGCGCTATAATTAAAAAGATGCTTCTCTTGTATGAACTCAATCCATATTATGTTTTAAAGTATGTAATAAAATGCCTTCTATAAATTAAAAGATGTATCACAAAAAGAGCATCAAAGTAGTCCTGTAACAAGCAAAGCATACGAATGAGCTTTTATCTAGTTCTGATGTTACTGCTATGGTTCCTGTCCCCTCTAAGAAATACAGAATGGCAAAGAAAGAGAACCAAGAGAAGAGCTACAAGGAAAGATACATGCTGCATAGGACAAGACTAATAAAATACCACTGATCCTAGGAAAGCACAGGGAAGAATGGCAAGACCAGTCCTGAGTCTCTTTCACAACTAGACAGATGCAGTCACAGCGAGACATCACAGTTCCCATGCTCCTCCAGCAACAAGGAAGAGAGGAATTCCCCATGTTTGCTTGGATAAGGGAGTTTGAAAGAGTTGCCAACTCTTCTACTCACCGTGAGGACTAAGGTCATCAGGCAGAAGGGGCACCTGTTAGAGGCAGGGACAAATGCTGGAGAAATGGTCTAATTACTCCATTTGCCACCTAAGGTTTCCTTTAAGGCCACAGATCTCATTCAGAAACTTCATTTTCTGTAAAAAGAAAGCAATTTTGAAACACCTCTCAATGCTGGCACAAGCAAAGTTTCTCTCCTGCATTCTCTTTGTAATGGTAGAGAGAATGGGACGAAGGGAAGAGGGTGATCTTGCCCCCAACCTCCCAAGTATTTCCCCTTAGGAATGATTCTCTTTCCAGCTTTCATGCATAGCTTTTAGCCACAGCGGCAGCACACAGATCAGTTTTGCTCACGTATTACAAGGATAAAAACAGCAAAACTAAACTGACAGTTCTACACCTTTAATAACTGGAAATTCACCATGCAGAAAATATTTGTTCTGGTCCACCTCCTTTACCAGGAAGGATTTTGTTTCTTAGTTAGGGATCTGGAAAAGAAGCTTTGTACGGCTGGCAACAAGTAATGCAAAGCACTGCAGAAAACACTACACGTTCTATCAAAACTTTAGGGCAAACACTGAAGACTTTCATGCTCCTAAAAATACAAAAGCATATGCAAAAAAGTTTTGTGATCCAAATAAAACCAGCTTGGTGCATTCCAGGACCACTTATCCGATGAAATAAACATGCTTTATAAATGCAAGCAAATTTCAAAACCGTTATATGACAGTGTTACAAGTTTAGGATTTAAAAAAAAGAAACGAGCAAATCTATTAGCTTTTAGTTTTCCCTCTCTCTTACTACAACAGTAGTCACACCAAACCAAATATATCGAAAACTTGTAAGACTGGTCGGGACAGCTGAATTCCTGCCTTCTTCAGGAGGTTAATTCAGAGAGGAAGCTGCCTGTGGACTAAAACACTCCTCGGAAACATCCCTTTGCACTATCAGCTCACTATTCGTGTGACTATAGGTCAAAACCTAGCAACTTGATGGGACTCAATAATCCTTACGGGTTCCTTCCAATTTGGGATATTCTATGATTCTAACTCCTCCACTTCTCCGTTAGGATGTGCTCTGTGTAACTTCTGATCTGGGTGCGAATGGCCCAAAATTCACCACCTGCAGTGCACAGACCAAAAGGCACTCAGGTTTATTCCTTCACCTGAACTACACACACTCTCTGGGTACAACCACAGATGTCCCCCACTAGAAAGACCAACCTGCACGGTTTTATTATTCAGAATGGGAAAAAAAAAAAAAAAAAAAAATCAAACCAGAGAGGTGAAAACAAGCTACACTGTAGCTTTTTACTGCACTCCAAAGACAAATTCATCTGGCATGTGTCTCTGCACAGAACTTGGGTCTATCAGCTAGCAGAAAGTGAAACAGAAATATTACCAAGCTTCAAGCAAAACAGAAAGAGAGCTCTTGAGTTGCAAGTTTCCCACAATGACATCCAAGTACTGTAAATGAAACTTAACAGGCCGTGCTTCCCCAAGGAGCTGAACTACTCAGGAGGGCCCTCATCCCTCTCCCTCTACAAGGGCCACCCACTCCTTGTCTCCTCCTGCGAGTGACCTCTCCGGTCTTCCTCGGGTCACTGTGCCCAAGCCACCCAAAACACAGGGCCTGGAGATAAAGGCAGGATGGGAGACGGGAGCTTCTCCTTCCAACACCGACAGTCCTTGTCCTGCACACCTCACTGGAGGGGAAGCACAACCCAACCAAGCAGCAGCACTAACATACACAGCACAACTGCCCTCCGGATCCAGCGGGTGTTCAGGCAGCCAGCGGGGAGCTGCAGAAAGCAGCCACGCTTTGAACTGATTATTCCACCGCCAAAGGTGGTTTTATTTCTGAGGAGCGCCAGAAAGATCCAGCACGTACAGCTTCCAGAAAGCTGGAAAGGCCTGGAAAAAGAAAACAACAAGCACAAAACGAGGCTTATGTGGGAGGAAAGAAACAAGCTAACGAGGATAGCCCCTTCCCGAGCCACCGGGCAGGCAGACTCAGAACAGCGTCGATGGCCGCCCCGCGCCACGCTGCAGCCGCAAACAAAGGGTGTCCCCCCCCGCCGCTACTCACCCTCCCGGACCGGTTCCCGCCCGGCGGCCACCAGCCAGGCGCCGCGCCCCCCCTGCGCGAAATGGCAGCGACGCCGCAGAAAATGGTCGCGGTTCGGGCGCGGTGGGGCCGGCGCTGCCGAGCTACCCGGGTAGAGGAGGGGGCGGCGGCCGCCGGACCGGGGGAGGCGGGGAGCGGGCGGTGCGACCGCCCAACAGGCGGCCCCCGCCCGCGGGCTGGTCAGGGCGGGCCCTGCCCCGTCCCGGCTGTTCTCACCTCAGCGCGGCGGCGGACAGCACTGAGGGCCGCCATTCCCGGCCGCGCCGCCGCACGCTCCTCCTCCTCGCTCCGCCGCTCGGGGCGGGAGGTCCCGGCCACGGTGGGTGCTCGGCGAGTAGCGCTAGAGGAGAGCGACGCGGTGAGCGCTGCCTGCTCACCTCACAGCCGGCGGGCATAGCAGTGATACTTTAATCCCTTCCTCAGATACGCAAGCTGTACTCAAGAGATATCCCAACACTTGGGCGTTTATGTCTCGGGATGCCATTCAGAGAGACCGGGACAGGCTCCAGCAGTGGGCCCAGGACAACTTCATGAGGTTGAACAACCCCTGCTATCGGTACAAGCTGGGGGTGTAAGGATGGAGCGCAGCACTGCTGAAAAGGACTTGAGGGTACTGGCAGGTGGTAAGCTAGACATGAGCCAGCAGTGTGCCCTCACAGCCCAGAAAGCCAAATGTATCCTGGGCTGCATCCAAAGCAGCATAGCCAGCAGGGCAAGGGAGGTGATCCTGCCCCTCTGCTCTGCACTGTGAGACCTCACCTGAAGTACTGCATCCAGATGTGGAGTCATCAGTACAGGAGAGACATGGACCTGCTGGAGTGCATCCAGAGGAGGGCCACAAAAATGATCCAAGGGATGGAACACCTCTCCTACAAGGACAGGCTGAGAGAGCTGGGGCTGTTCAGCCTGGAGAAGAGAAGGCGCCAGGGAGACCTGAGAGAGCAGCCTTTCAGTATCTAAAGGGGGACTGTCAGAAGGAAGGGGACAGACTCTTTAGCAGTATCTGCTGTGACAGGACAGGGGGACATAGTTTCAAACTAGAACAGAAGAGATTTAGACTGGATATAAGAAAGAAGTTATTTGCAATAAGGGTGGTGAGGTGCTGGCACAGGTTGCCCAGAGAGGTGGTGGATGCCCCATCCCTGCAGGCACCCAAAGTCAGGCTGGACGGGGCTTTGAGAACCTGATCGAGCTGTAGGTGTCCCTGTTTGCTGCAGGGGAGTTGGACCAGATGGCCTTTAAGGGTCCTTTCTGACTCAAATGATTCTATGATTCTGTGTTTCCCAAGTGTGCCTTGTCTATGCTTTCCCAACAGCCATCTTTATATTAAGAATTTTACTGAACTAATTTTACTGAACTTGCTAATTTTACAGAACTTCTCTTGAATATTTTGGTTAAGGATACTGACAGCAAGATGGCGTTCTTGGCATTTTAGATTCCCCATTCATTGTAAATTGCGTATTTCTCATACAACTTCTTTTCCTCGTGTATTTCTTGAGTATAGTTCATTGTCCATTAATTCTTTTGACTGAAATGAGCACATTTTCCCATCCTATTCTGTTTTCTTATAAACAAAGAGGGACCTGCTTGGGTCTAAGAATCTCCTCTTTATCTGGACCATCCAATAATTTTCTTGTCCTACCTTGCTTCAACTTCCATCAGATCAGAAAGCTTACATCTCAGGACAAACACAGCAAACACAGTTTCAATTCCTATGCAGTCAGATAGGATTTCTGTGTTTATTTTAATCATACCATGGTAGTCATCAACACAACCAAATATAATTTTTTACTATTTCTACTTGAGTGATTATTACACAAACAAAACATGTAATATGGCTGCGCACAACCAACTGTTTTGTACAAATATAGTCCATCTTTAATCAGTACAGAATCATAGAACAGAATCATAGAATATTCTGAGCTGGAAGGGACTCACGACCTTCATCAAGTTCAACTCTTTGTAAACTCTTTGCTGCTAATACAGGTTTTTCAATGGCAGGTTGCTAATGAGGTTGCATTCCCACATCTCAGAGTGCAGAGTGTTTTCCTGGGAAGCACCATCATAGGCCATTTGTTGAAGTTTCAGAGAAAAGTTCTGGCTGGTGAAAAAGAGCATTAGTAGATCTGTGGCAATATTTCCCTATCTGAAAAGGAAACAGAACCAAGGAAATCTAAGCCCAAAGGAGAGTCCCAGTTTGAAGGGAAGTGTTAGGATGAATGTCACTTACCCTTGAGAGGGCTCAAAATCATAGAGTCATGGGATGCTTTGAGTTGGAAGGACCCATTACAGAACAACAATTCCAACCCATCTTTCACTAGATCAGGTTGTTCTGAGTCCAACCTTGAACACTTACAGTGACGGGGCATCCACTACTTCTCTGAGAACTTGTTCCAACGTCTCACCACCCATGTTGTGAAAAAATTTCTTCCTTATATCTGGTGTAGTTTGGGAGGAGTTACAAAAACAGTGGCAACTACCAGCTTTGCCAGACAAGCACCCTTATTTGCTGTAAGAGAAGGAGGGCAGAAGTGCCTATTGCCATCTTTCAACTACAGATAGGACCTAGACCATGGTTCCTGTATTAAGCACAGCGAGGGGAACTGTACATTGTGATTCAGCCAACAACCTGATGGAGCTCTGCTGCTTCTCACCTCTCTTGTACCGACTCTGCCACGCTTCACGGATGTCCTTCCAAGCTGATACCCGCTTCACCCGCAGAATGCTATTCCCTTTTCTGTGCCTTGGTTAGTTTTCTGCTGATTCAACAAGCTAAACCAGTTCAGTGCAAGAACAGACAATCACTAGACCTAAAGTAAGAAGAGGGAGGAAAAGAGGGACGAGATTTTCTCCTTACTGTGGAAGCAAGCCATTAAACTGACTCAAGCTGTATGGAACAGGTACTTCCATACTGAGAGATGGATTTGTGGGGAGTTAAGCCAACTGTGCTGCTGGCAAAAGAGCAAGCTCCATCCTTTTCCCTTCCCTTAGTCATGCTTTCCTGATGCCTGCTCTCTGCTGGCTCTGACATCCACGCAGCCACATGTTAGCTTAGACCTTCTTGCCAACAGAGCCAAGAGCTAATCCAGTTTAAAAAAAAAGTTTTCAGCAGGATCAATTTCCTCACCCAGCTGATCCCGCAGCCGAACAGACAGTGATGCCAGCATAAGAGAGCCAGAGAGGGCCCTGTCTCAGTGGCAGCCTGCACACGTGTCAACATAAAGCTAGAGTGCCCCCCTCAGCCATAATTTCCCAAATGCTTACGGCCAGCTCTTGCCAGCATTGCTGCCAAAAGTAACACAATCTTGCCCTTTGGCCTCACCAGCTCTTCATTGTGGGCCCCAGCCACCCTCTGTGTTGTGCTGGAGAAGATATCTATCACAAAACTGATGGATAAAAGTAGCTGGAGGTCAAAGTAGCTCCTTTTATTTCCAGGTTTGCCTTCCCTGTCAGTAAGGCTTCTTGAAAGCCATGCTACCAAAGACGTGTCAGGCTGCAATTGTCTCCTATGGTGAAACACAGAGAGCGAAGGGTTGAGGACATTTCCCAGACTTACCCTTGGCTCCAGGTCTAGTTTTCTTTTCCCTGGAGGAGGTTCAGGCTTCACGTCCTGTTGCAGAGGTGTCGGAGCACACCCAGAGCACACTGCAGCTTCAGGCTGATGGCTTTTTGAAGCACACTGCTTTATTCGTGTGAGCATACCTCAGTTGGAGAGAGGCAACCTGAGATGTGCCGTGTAGCTGCTGTCGGGACCTAAATGTGGAAATCAACCTGCCAGCAGTGCTGACAGAGCTCAGTAAGAAGACACTGTGAGACAGCATAAATAAACTATTCAAAGCAGCTCTGTGTATCAAACACCTTAACCACGTATGAATGTTGCACAACTACATTGCATCTGACTACACTTCTTTTTCAATGGATACATCTGGACTACATTAAACACTCCAAAAGAAGGATCAGAGAAAGCCATTTCTTATTATTGTTCCATAAAAACTACTTTTAATATGCATTGTAAAAATACCAGGCATTAAAAATCCATGAAGGATCGTCAGCAGCTGAAATGATCGACTGTACTTTTGAGGTCTGAATTTCAGAGACCGCCTTGGTATTCTGCAAGGTCTTCGATGACCGATTCGGCAGCACTGAAAAGCCCCATCGTTCTACACGCAGAGCTTTGACCCTAACTAATATTCAGCACTTTGCCAGATTTCCCCGTGAGGAGGAAAACTTAGTGATGAATTCAGTTATCTCCTCGGTGTAATCCTATTTATTTACAAAGAATGTACAGCCACGTCCCATTTCCTTGCACGCAGAGGAAGCAAATGGGAGGGAACGCGGTGTGGCAGTCCAAGTTTGCTGCTCTAGCCAGGATGCTTGCCCAGAAGAAGCTGTCCCTTGGCTTTTTCTCAGGGCCATGCACCACTGCTTCTCCCACTGTCTGCTGGCTCTCGCTTGGTGTTTCCGCTCCCTGACATGCACGCAGGCAAACACAGCTGCAACCAATCTGAGCTCTTGCTGCCGCGTTCGCGAACCGTCCCCGGAGAAATCTGACTTTCCCCAAATTAGTGCTTGCTCATAGGAATTAGCTCATCTTAGTCCCTGGCTGTGCAGCCCTGTGCTGTGGGCAACGGTTTCTAGTTTTTTGCTGTCTTGTGCCGTTAAAGAACTTAATTGCTCCTTCCTGAATGAAGCCTGGCCAGCGTGCCTGTCAGTTTTAATGAGGTTTGTGACTGCCTATAGATCAAAGCTCTGTCCCGGTGGGTTTTGCTTATATTGCATAAAAAGGAAAGGAGAAGTGACCTCCAAAGTAAATAGAACAACGAGGAATGAAGTTAATTTTCATACACAATTTCTGCTGTGCCTTGGCAAGCGTCAGATTAACTGTGTAAAGCAGGAGACTTCCTACAGAACGTAAATCCTCCCAAGAACACATTATGATGAAGATCTGACGCGCACAAGCACAACCTGTTTTTCATCTGAGACCTTGTCTGTATCATCTTCCAAACCACAGGCCTGACCCTGCGAGTGCTTGCAGTAAACAGACCTTGATTTTCCAGTCCTGTGCTATCATTTACTTCTGTGCAAGCTATGTGAGGATGTTACTACACCCATTCCAGCGTATGTAATAACTGTTTTTTTCATTGGTTTTCACAGGTGGAAATGCCTCCACCAAGCTCATGGCAGCGCAGGAGTGAGTCCCAGCATTTTTTTCCTAGCAGGGCTCTAGAGGCAATGCGGATTAAGAGGAATCATTTTGCTGTGACTTATTAATCATGTTGTATTACGTGCTGTAACAACCGGTGATGCATTACATAGTTCCCTTCTCTCCTGCAAATTCGATGACATCAGGGAACCTTGCTGAAACATATTCCTCTGCAGCCTAGTTATTCCTCTGCAGATCGAGTTTGCAGGGCTAACGAGAGACAGTTGTGTTTTGTGAATGAGGCTCAGAGCAAAAGAACACAACGAGTCAATGACCGCCCTCTTCTTTCAGCATGACCTCCAAATACTCCCGCATTTGTGGAATGGATGGGACCTGTTCTTATTTTCTGTTCTTTCTCCTGTCCTTCAAACATTGTTCCCAGACAAAATGTCTCTTCTGCTACCGTTCAAGGAAATGAAGCTAAAACCCTGTGAGCAACAAGCATGTTTAGGCTTGCAGAGCATAATTTTGCTTCCAGTGTGGGAGGGCCCGAAATACTTGGCCTCCCCAGTGAAAGAAAGGCACACTCAGGAAAGGCAGAGGCTGAATTAACCCTTCATTACCATCCCCAGTTGGAGCCCAGATCTCCTTGAGGCAGCCGTTTGCGCAGCATAAACATTTTGTGCCACCCCGCTGTTCTAAACAGGCTGATGGAGAAAAATGTACAGATCTGGTACTACCCTGCTGGAATTTCTCACCTCCTCCTCCACAACAGGGGTATGAAAAAGCCCCATGCATTACCAGCTTGCTCTGGCCTGACCCACACTATATGCTGTTGGTTTTCTCATCTGTGCGGCTTTACCCACATACCCCAGTGTGACACCGAGCTGTCACCTGCACTGGGGGACACCAGTGGAACTGGTCTCCAGCTAAGGAAGCAATGGAGCAGGAAAGCACCTCCAAAAGCTCTGCTCCCATGTGACCCAGCAGGTGTGGTGATGCTGCTTTGGTGCAGCAAGACATGCTAATTTCCCCAGTGGTCATTTGGGGAAAAAAGGAGCAGAAAAAATAGGATGGAAGTCGTTTGTAGGTTGGGTCTTTTCCTAAGGATGTTTTGTTTTGCTTTCTAAAAATTATCATTATTTTATTTATAATATATTAACATTTGTCATTCAGCATTTACTGTAGCAAACCCACATTGTACAACAGACAATAAAAATCCCACAGTGCTTTAAATGGGATGAATTATGGGAACACCGAGCTACCAGTGAGAACGGCAATGCCCTACATATGAAATGAATAAACATCAGTTTCCACCTAATATTTACTTCTCAGAAGTCCAGGAATAATCCCATTTGGCATATTTTAAGGAAGTGAGCTCTTGACCCCAGATGTTTATGGGCTGTAACAGTAAACCCAATAAAAGAAAGGAAGCATATTTTAAAGCTGCTCTTAAAATCAGATTGGTTTTAGGCACTGCTTTGTGTAAGGCCGCTTTGCACCTCGTGTTTCACGTGGAGGGCTGAGTGTGACTGACACAGCCCGTCCTGACCAAAAAGGCACTTCTTGCTGAGCATTTCCTTTCACATCGCCTTTCCAACACCCACTTTCCACCCGCTATGCCCGGTCACGCTGTGCCACACGGGTTGCATTTGTCTCATCGTGTTCTGTATAAAGCCTTCCGGGAGAGTTCTAGGTGAAATGCCAGGAAGTGAGAGTGGCTGAAAATCACGAGAGACAGCATTTTTGGCCCAAATTGATTTAGAGATGAATATGCCTCTAAATAGAGGTATTGCAATGATCTGTTGTCCACAGGCTGCTGTAGATCGCAGCTCACAACGTGTGTTGGAAGTCTCTCTGCGGATCAAGAAGAACAGGGCTGGTGGGACACCCTTCCACGGCGGCAGCGAGCCGCGCTGGATGCCCATCTCTGAGGCGGGAGGACGCTGCCCGCCATGTCGCAGCGCAGAGCCCGCCCGCCGGCACCTCCCGCCCGCCAGGGGGCCCCGCCCGCCGCCACTGCTGCCCTGCTAGCCCGCGGCTGCGCGCTTCGGCCCGGCTTGGCTCGGCCTGGCTCGGCTTGGCTCGGCGGGGCCCGGCCAGCCATGGCGGCCTCCGTCTTTTGCTGCCTCCGCTGGTGCCGGGATGGCGGTGCCGGTCACATCCCGCTGAAGGAGATGCCGGCTGTGCAGCTGGACACGCAGCGTATGGGTGAGCGGAGCGGCCTCTGTGGCTGTAGGGGGCGGTTGGGCTTAGGCTGCGGCTGAGCAGAGCGGCGGGTGGGAGACCTCCCGGGTGGGAGGCGAGGAGGGGCACCGCGGGGCTGCTGCAGGGCCCGGGGCTTGTGCACAGCTCTGGGCGCCCGGAGGCGAAGGCTTCTGCCACGGGAAGAGAACCTCGTGTTGTTTTATTTTCCGACAGAGTGTGGGCTCAGGGCTTCCTCGCAGTGAACCTCTTGGTTAAATTGTGAGTTCTGCCTCTGATGTGGCCGGGCCAGGCCTGTCATCAGCGTGCTGTCCCAAATCCTCTGGCTGAAATTACAGCATCATACAGGTTTTAAATAAATAAAGCCCAACTGAAAGATGAGCCAACCCATAAACTTCCCTCTGTTTCATAGTTCAAAGCATGGCTCGTCATTGTAATTCTCTTAGACTAATAAAGCTCTGCTTGGGGCTGAAAGAACAAACATCTTCTCGGTGTTGAGGGCTCTTCAGGGCCACTTCCAGACTTCTGAAAGAGTTTTGAAGTTTTGCTTTTCTTTCTTCTTGCAGGAACAGACGTCGTCATTGTTAAAAATGGCAGAAGGATATGTGGCACGGGAGGCTGCCTCGCCAACGCGCCCCTACATCAGAACAAGAGCTATTTTGAGTTTAAAATCCAGTCCACAGGTTAGTCAGCAAAAACTTTTAACTTGGAAGGAATACCAGGTTGCTCAGTGGTCGTGTCTGAGGTGCCCAGCACATGCATCTTTCCTTGAACTTTGTGAACGTCAGAGACTCTTATAAATGGGCATTCAGTAAAAGGAGGTTTGTTTGTTTGGTTTTTAATTGAGATTCTGCTATATTGAAAAGAATGGTAAGTAAACTTCTTAACTAAAGAAGTGTCAACACTGAGATGGCACGTGGTATACTGTTACATGCGTGCTTTTTAGTTGACATATTATAGAAACATGTACTTACTAATAAGTACGATCACATAAACCACTTGCTATGAAGTCCTAGTTTGTAATAGTGAGGTTTATCCAGGGGTATCTGTAACTATTTGTCTACCTTGATTTGTGATTAACATGTACTGTGTTTGCCTGAGCAATGGTATCATTCCTTGTGCTACACTTTGCTCTTCAAATAATGTGCAGCATTTATTCCAGCACTACTTTTATCGAGAGGAACCTTTCAGTATCTTGTTTATTTCTTCTGCACAGATTTGCAATATAAGGTAGCAGAAATGAATGGAATGTGGAAACATTATGCTTCTGCTAATGTAATCAGCTCCGCTAGTACAGAGGGCACTCCAGACTTGCCTGTATTCCACTATTAGAAATGATCATTATTTTTAATTACACAGTATCAAAATGAGACTGTCCTTTCTCAGAGTGTAGGAAGACAAAAGAAGAAGGGAACTGTTACCTGGGAGGCAGGCCTTAAGGTACTAACCAGAGCTTGAACCTGACTCTTACTGGGTAAGGATTGTTTGCACCCAGCTTGGAGCACAGGCAGTGCGAGCATGGATCTGTCTAAAGCACCTCATGCTCAAATCAGTTGTTTAGTTTTAAACTATGTATAAATCCCAGTTCAAGCAATTTTATTATCCTTTCTGTTGGAGGGGGAGAATCAGCTGCAGCTGTTGTTCACATCTGGCTGTTACTCACACAAGTGCAGTATCCATGCTCGTATACTTTAGAAACACCGGATATAAACACTCCTTGTCCCTCTGACTCCTGTCTCATCTATTCCTGTGCCCCAAGGCAGGAGAATTGTAGACTACTCAGCTTAAAACTTAGATCTGCAGTCTACCAGGGGTCGTCTAGCCTGACTATTAGAAAGATTTTCAAAGTCTAATCTGACTCTTGTTCAGATTTATGTCCTTTTCACTCTGTACTTGTATTAGAATAAATTGTTCTGCATTTTTTTCTTTTGAAACTGATTTATTTTTGCTTCATTTTAGTCTTGTGTAGATTAAGCAGACCTAGTCTTTTCATCAACTACTTAGTAGTTCATATTTTTACTTCTTTTTTAATTGGTTTTCGTGTTTCTTGTAGAATTTCTCTAATTGACCTGATTCATCACGGGGTATGACGCTCAAAATGGGTGCTGTGCACCAGCTGCAGTGGACATCCTTCACATCCTTTGCATATGTTTCCTTTATACATGCCTTACAACCAGAATTTGTTCATAGTTTTAAACTGAGACAGGGGAGGTTTAGGTTAGATATTAGGAGGAAGTTTTTCACCCAGAGGGTGGTGACGCACTGGAACAGGTTGCTCAAGGAGGTTGTGGATGCCCCATCCCTGGAGGCATTCAAGGCCAGGCTGGATGTGACTCTGGGCAGCCTGGTTTGCTGGTTGGTGACCCTGCACATAGCAGGGGGGTTGAAACCAGATGATCGTTGGGGTCCTTTTCAACCCAGGCCATTTTATGATTCTATGACTCACATTCAACAGGTGCTCTGTAATAACCCTCAAATTACATTGTATCAGCTGGTTGCCATGCCACTACTGAATCTGTGCTACTGATTATTCCTACCTAACTGGTGATCTTTGTAATTCAGAACAACGAAACCCATTTGCCATATTTCAGACCTCTTAACCAATGTATCAGGTTCATTTAAAAATGGAGTGGCTTGCACTCCTGGCAGGCTGATATCAGCGGTGTGTTTAATAATCCATCCTAGCTGGATTTATTTTTCACGTTCTCCTAGATTCTTAGAGTTGGTTTCCAGTGTGTTTTGGGAGTAGAAGTTAAGCTAAGTGACTGAAACTCTCTGGATCCTTATTTTTCAAGATACATACTATTTATCTTTAATCTTTTGTGACTGCTGGTATTTCCAGTATACACCTACTGGCAGTGCTTCTTTGGCACTTGTTGACAACATACTCTTTATGCTGTCCTGCTTCAGTCAGACAGTCCAAGTCATGCCTATTTATTTCTTACCATGTTAATGTCCCACTCTAGGCATTTGGGGTATCGGAGTTGCAACCCAGAAAGCAAACTTGAATCAAATTCCACTTGGCCGAGATGTCCATAGCCTGGTGATGAGGAATGATGGAGCTCTGTACTACAACAACGAGGAGAAAAACAGACTACCAGCCAACAGCTTGCCACAGGAGGGCGATGTGGTGGTGAGTTTCTTTGTGCTTGGTTATCTTCCCTTGCTATTCCCCTGTTTCTCTTATTTACAGCTGTGTGGTCAGACTGACTGTTTTGGTCAAGTTGTTGTTCGGCTCATGTCTCACTGTTTGGAGAGCGTAGATATAAACTCCTGTTGTGTGTGACTGGATCAGCAGCCTGGCCATAAGTGGGCTTTGTTCTGAGCATCATAGAATTGTTTTTCATAGAATCACAGAATGGCCTGGGTTGAAAAGGACCACAATGATCATCTAGTTTCAACTCCCTGCTATGTGCAGGGTCGCCAACCACTAGACCAGGCTGCCCAGAGTCACATCCAGCCTGGCCTTGAATGCCTCCAGGGATGGGGCATCCACAACCTCCCTGGGCAACCTGTTCCAGTGCGTCACCACCCTCTGAGTGAAAAACTTCCTCCTGATATCTAACCTAAACCTCCCCTGTCTCAGCTTAAGACCATTCCCCCTTGTCCTATCACTATCCACCCTCGCAAACAGCCATTCCCCCTCCTGTTTATAAGCTCCCTTCAAGTACTGGAAGGCCACAATGAGGTCTCCCTGGAGCCTTCTCTTCTCCAAGCTGAACAAGCCCAGTTCCCTCAACCTTTCCTCATAGGAGAGGTGCTCCAGCCCTCTGATCATCTTAGTGGCCCTCCTCTGGACCTGCTCTAAGAGCTCCACATCCTTCCTGTACTGGGGGCCCCAGCCCTGGATGCAGTACTCCAGATGGGGCCTCACAAGAGCTGAGTAGAGGGGGACAATCACCTCCCTCTCCCTGCTGGCCACCCCTTTTTTAATACAGCCCAGAACACAGTTGGCCTTCCGGGCTGCGAGCGCACACTGCTGGCTCATGTCCAGCTTCTTGTCCACCAGGACCCCCAAGTCCTTCTCCGCGGGGCTGCTGTCAAGGAGATCTTCCCCCAGTTTGTATAAATACCTGGCATTGCCCCGACCCAAGTGCAGCACCTTGCACTTGGCCAGAAGGGACCCTTAAAGATCATCTGGTTCAGCTGCCCCACAATGAATGGGGACACCTAAAGCTCAATCAGACTGTGTTTCTGAGTGGAGAACCAGCTTTACCAGTGTTTGAAAAGTAGCTTCTGATGCTCTGTTGTAGTCTGGTGTCTAGCTGGCTGATGAGTCCCATCACAGGGGTTCTGCATTGGTCCAATGAGACTTCCCTGAACAAGCAATGTGCTAGAATGCATTGCATAGTCACGTTCCATGCCCTGCTGAACTCAGGATCCCATCACTGACTGGTTAATGATTAGAACGATTGAACTGAGCAGAGATTGGTCCTGGGTGATAGAGGAATTGATTTTTTAGCCACGTTTGCAAAGAAGGAGAGAGAGATTACGTGGGGATTAAATGGAGAACGGGTAACGTTCACTGGGAAGATGGCTGAAAAGTGAGAGCAAGTTGAGAATCCAGAAGTTGTTTGTACTTCACTGTTCCGGGTTTCCCAAAATACCTGTGTGCCTTGGTGTTTTCTTTTATTGCTGCCATGTTCTCAATGTCCCTTCAGAGATTTATTTTCAGAAATACTTGGGAGCGTATCACTGCTACTTTTTCTTGCTGGGTAACCTTGCTTCTGTATAGCAGCGATTAGAAATATCATCCGTAGAAGCCCTAAACAGCTACAGCTGCCTCCTCCACCCTTTACCCGCAGACTCTACGTTATTCTTTTAATCCCCTTCTGATGTCATTTTCTTGGAGGGCTGCAGACCGTGTCAGGGTTTGGTTAACCTCCGTAGTCTTGAACAGCTTCGAACAATCGATCGCAGAACTGGAGGTGATGCATCATTTGGTAACTCCCCAGTTCTCATAAATTTCAATGTATTGTGTTCTGTCGTGGGAAATTGATTCTGAAGCAGTGACTGACAGCACAAATTGTCACACTCAGGCATACCAAAACAATTGCTTAGCTAACAAATGAGTAATTTATTACCTTGCAAGTGTTTGCTTTCTGCTCTGTGGTGAGCATATTTATAGTGTTGTGTATGAAACCATGGTCTGTTACTGCTGGCAGAGAAAATGAGCCGAGAGCGGCTTCCATGCATGGGTATGGACCAACACACAAATAGCATCGTTATTTATTACAGTTATTTCCATGGAAAGATACAAACAAGAAGACTGCAAACCGCTTCTTATTCTCAATTATTAGAAATGTTGTGATTCTTTACCTGGTGGAATAGTCAGGAAATCTGTGTTGTGAGCCAGCCTCGTTAAGATACAGCGTGTGATACTGTTATCAATGGGCATTAAGGAATCCTGCTGTTCCTAATCACTTATTAACTTCAAGTCCTTTGCAGGAGTATTTCGAGTAACGTTTTCTAGGATGCTGTGTTTTACATAACCGTGTTAAAATCTGCCCGTGGCTGAAAAGTTGAGTAGTATTCTTATGTGTATAAACTTGTTGATGGTATTTTGTTTTATCGATCTTCTGTGTTTCGTAGGGCATCACATATGACCACGTAGAATTAAATGTATATTTAAATGGGAAGAACATGCACTGTCCAGCTTCAGGTATCCGAGGGACTGTCTATCCAGTTGTCTATGGTAAGTCAGAGATTTTCAAACTGTTTGGTATTATGGACACTGTTTTTGCACCAGGTCTAATTTGTGAGTTCTTCTCCTCACTCAGATGGAACGCGTATCTTTCCAGTCACACATCAGTCATTTATTTTGGCAATGAAAACAATTACCTGCATGGAAATACAGAACTAGGGAATTACAGAAGTGTATTTTCACTTCATTTGCAATGCTGTTAATAGCCAGAAAACAAAGAGCGTTGCTTCCTAGCAAAGCATCCACCTCCAATAAGCAGGAATGTTACTGCAGCTGGTCTATAAACAGCCAGGTAAAAAACCTATAAAGAGATGCAAGAAAGAAGAAGAGCAAATCCAACATAGTGTAGATACGTGAGCTAATCTAGTTCATCTCTGTAGCTTGATGTTTATGCCTGTTAATTCCACATACTTGATAAGTGCTTTCAGTGTTTAATACAAATAGATACTGAATTGCCATCTGTATTCTCGTACAGAAGTAATAACTGTCATGTAGTACCAGTACAGCTGCTTGCTGTCTGGTGGAACAGCTTCTTTCCTACGTTACCAAAATGAAACCCAGTTCTGAAATCCAGCAACTGTTGCACGAGATGTGGTAGCTGCTTTGCCAGCAGCCTTCAATGCAACAGAGCAGTTCTGAGCAAGGAATAAATACCATGTCCAATTAATCCCCGCACAGGCAGTTTAAGAAAGAATTTTTGAATCATGGAAGCTGGAATTTGGCCAAGACATGTGTTAACAATTTACTCTTCTAGAACTTGGCGGCGTTTTTGTAGTTCCCAAGTAGTCAGAATTCTGTTTAACATCTCGTCTGAAAGGCAGCACTTCCCCTTGTTCAGTGTATAATCCGTGCTGTACTCTGGGTTGCCTTATAGTTTACAGCAAATGATAACTGCTCATCGGGTTCCCTTTGCTCCATCTGCAGGCATCTCCAGTTTATTTTTGTTCCCGTGCTCAGTCTGAGTAGTATCCCCCATCTGAGCTCACTTAGCTCTTGAGATCCCATTAGCTATATGATGTGGATAATTATTTCATTTCATGGTCGATTCCCGCTAATATCTTGACACGTTCTTAATACTGCATTTTATGAGCAGGAAGCAGATACTGTTAGATATGCCACAGAGCCTTCCAAGTCTATAAATCCAGACTTACACCTTTCCAAGCTATTAAGAATGGAAATTGTTTTCATATTGTTACTTTATGATGTGTGCTTAAGCCACATGATGGCGCTGCTAAAATGCTGTGGCAGACAATAGCTGCCCTGCAGCGCTGCTGGATCTCCTTCTGGAAAGCCAGGCCAGCAGCAGGAGGATAGTTGCTGTGTAATAGCTGATTCTTCCTTCTTCCCTTTAGTTTAAAGTGGTGTTAGAGAATGCTGGTTGCTTTCAGAAATCATTTGGTGACGTGTCATCCTATTGTAAATTTTTTTCTCTCACTTCAAGTTCTGTGCAGTGGCCTTTTTTTGCCAGACTCTTGTTATCATCTTCTACAAGTGGGCGTGATTTCATAATCATCATCACGTTTCCTGTGTATTGCTATAACAACTGAAGCCTGCAAATTGATTTTGCGCGGCACTTACTTGCTATAAATTCTAAATACAAACATCCTTTTCATGTGAACTTCTGGTCAGGGGAAGGATTTGAACACAGAAGAGAGTTTCTTAAGCATTTCCCCCTTCTGTAATTCAGAGTACAACTGTAGTGATAGGACAAGGGGGAATGGTTTTAAACTGAGACGGGGAGGTTTAGGTTAGATATTAGGAGGAGGTTTTTCACTCAGAGGGTGGTGACGCACTGGAACAGGTTGCCCAAGGAGGCTGTGGATGCCCCATCCCTGGAGGCATTCAAGGCCAGGCTGGATGTGGCTCTGGGCAGCCTGGTCTGGTGGTTGGCGACCCTGCACATAGCAGGGGGGTTGAAACCAGATGATCTTTGTGGTCCTTTTCAACCCAGGCCATTCCATGATTCTGTGATATGGTTCTGTGTCTTTCTAAAAGAAACACAGTGGAGCAGGTGAACACAGCATCAAGTCTGACAGTGTAAAACAGAAAAGTGAACTTGAAGGTTGCTCCCCGCAGCAGCACTTACGCACTCAGGCACTTATGCATAAGTGAGGAGTGAACTCTGTATAAATGCTACAGAACTGTACATGTGTACTGATAGGAGTTATGACTGAACCTTGGAGGGAAAAATTCCTGCTGTAGCTCTGAGATATCTAAATTTCAAGCCCAGCTTTGAAGATGAAGCTCTTCTATTTTGATCTAACATTGTTTACCAGGTTTATCTTAGAAGAAATTGTCTTTGAAAGAGCGCTTGCTTTTCTGCCCTGTTGGGTATTTCTATTTGCTAAAGCAGTATGTGAAAGTTCTGTTGTGAAAATCCTTAGCAAATTTCTTTTGATTTTATATACAAAAAGCAACACTTGCGTATATGGGAGGTTGGAAACTTGGAGAGGTGTTTTAAAAAGCATTAACTTCCAACTTAAAGAAACAGCGAAGGAAACTGTGTGTGTATCACATCCTACAACAGCAGTCTGACACCAACCACTGCAGGCTGATCTGAAATCCTTTAAACCTCCAGAAAAAATCATTGTAGACAGCTGAAAGCCTGTAAACCTCCAGCAAAATTAATAAGTGAGCAGAAAAAACATGCAGCTGGGAGCTGACTACCCTGCGGTGTGTATGTAGCAGTGCCCTTACTCAACAGATTTACAGAGAAATAGAGTAGAAAATTTGAATGGAACTGCCTGAAGCTGTGCTAGTGCTCCCTGTGAAATCAGAGGGAGTGTTCTCCTTGGCTTCTGCAAGGATTGCTATCGAGAAGAGTAAATAGCAGAGAAGAGAGACGATTTGATCTCACTGTGTATGTGTAAAGGACTTCAGTGAACTTGCTGAAGAGAATTATTTTGACTGCATTAGGTATACATAAATATTCCTCATGTTTTGAGTGCAGTAAGTTGGTATAATAGAAGATGAAACTGTAGGAGTTCCTTCTCTAATTCCTTTTGTTTGATTCTTTTCTGCAGTTGATGACAGCGCCATTCTGGATTGTCAGTTCAGTGAGTTTTATCATACACCTCCATCAGGGTTTGAAAAGATCCTCTTCGAACAGCAGATCTTCTGAATGTCAACGTGGTGAAAATCTGCACCCTGCACTGTTGTAAAAACAAACAAACAAGCTTTGTCACCTGAAATAAAGCTTCACATGTTACCTTTAGGAAACATATCTGTATTTTTAGTAAGTACTCGTGACCGTTGTCTGCAGAATCAAGGTATTAACTGCAGCATCAGATAATTGTGTTGCACAGACTAGATTTCTGGCAGTGTTTTGTTGTTGCAAATCAGTGTTTTGGGCCAGGTTTTTTTCTGATTGATACTTGATGCATAAGGGATATAACTGACATCAGCGTTCAGTATTCTGGATGAACTGGAGCTCTGTAAAGCCTATAGTTCTTATGCATATGGTAGCTCTGGAGATTGATAGTTCTCATGATTTTTTCCCAACTTTTTCCACACAGAAGTTACATGCCTTGTTAAAAGGAAGAACTGTGTTTCTAGTCTGTACTTTGGAGTTGTGGTGTCCTGGTTGTGCACAATGACTAATACATGATGGCATAACCAGCAGCTAGGTATTTTTTCCTTTGCAAGGTGTAATTTAATCCATTCCCTCCATCTTAAAGTGGCAAATATGTACTTCTAGCTTTTCAATTGCTTTCAACTGTGACAGGTAATAGGATCCTTTTGAGTAATACTTCGAATGCTGTTCTGTTGAATCTTAACAAAGTAAACCTGAACACCGCCTGTATTTTTCTTTTGAAGACCACAGCGCCGTGTTACTCTGATGGCAAAGTAAGAACCGATGGCTCAGCTTGGCTGTGTGAAGGATATAAGATGTTCTGGTGAAGCCTTACTTGTACACATTATTCTTTTATGGAATATCTTATTTAATTTCTTGTGAATCATTTATAAACGACGAGTGGCTAAGACATTGTTTTAAAATGTGATGCCCGTAAATATAAATGGAGATGCTTCCCCCCCCACCCCCCTTCATTGTCATGTATTTAATATACTTCCTAGAAGAACTGTAAAGAAAATCTTCATACTGGATGTTTGTTTCTTGGTTGTGGCTTTTCCTGGGTTGAGGCATTTGCATATGAGAATTATTTATTTAAGTATTTTTTAGAAATGATCTGATTCTGAAATTTTCAAATACAAACAGCTTTGTCAAAGCCTCTCACCTTACGCCTTTCTGCATCTTGTCTTTTCATTCTGGGCGCTCCGGTTTCCTTCTGTTTCGCCTTGCTGTCACGTGGCAGTATGGATCTGCTCCCAGAGAGTGGTCAGGCACTGGAATGGCTGCCCAGGGAGGTGGTGGAGTTGCTGTCCCTGGCAGTGTTCAAGAGGCGTCTGGATGAGGAGCTACGAGATCTGGTTTAGTGCTTGTGGTAGCAATGGTAATGGGAGGATGGTTGGACTAGATGACCTTGTAGGCCCTTCCCAACCTTGTGATTCTATGATTCAATTCTATGCTATAGAACCTGATGGGACTGGTGCCCTGTTCAGCATGATGGTATAAACTGGGGAGATTTGGAGTGCAGTCTTTTTTCCCCTTGGATCTGTTCTGCTTTGCTGCGCATCATATATTTGAAGATGATACAAAACGCTTATCCTTGAGTTGATTTGGCTCCATTTGACACATACCATAATGTTTCTGCAATCAAGCGTCAGCTTTTCAAACTTGAAACGAGTATATATACTGTTTTGGTTCTAAATATAAAAGAAGAGGGAAGGTGTATGCCCTTTTTCCTTTTGGTATCTTTGGACAATGCCTTCAGTAGTGGTTCTTTGCCATCAAAGACTACTGAGAATAAAGTGCTTCTTGTGGAATTAAACTTCTGTTCCTGGAGAAAAGAGGAAATAATTAAAAGAATTCTTACCACTTCATCTGAGTGAATCCCACAAACAACCTTTTGTCTGCTATGTTGAATATTTAGCAGTAAAAGCTGCTATCTTGAGCTTAATGTAGACTTGGCGAGAGAATTTGGCTTCTTGAAGATAGAGAGAAGGCCGTCTTCAAAGTTGAAGGTTTGAAATGGAAAACATTTTGATAAGTAGGAGGAAGGCTTTCACTCAGAGGGTGGTGACGCACTGGAACAGGTTGCCCAAGGAGGTTGTGGATGCCCCATCCCTGGAGGCATTCAAGGCCAGGCTGGATGTGGCTCTGGGCAGCCTGGTCTGGTGGTTGGCGACCCTGCACATAGCAGGGGGGTTGAAACTAGATGGTCACTGTGGTCCTTTTCAACCCAGGCCATTCTATGATTCTATGAAGTATAAAAATGTTCAAAATAGTTGCTAAGCTCATCAAAAATTCAGGAGGGTTTGCTTTTACAGCTGGAACTTGCTCGTTTTGCATCTTAAACAGTAAGATGTGTTCGTAAAACTGCAGTATAATGACACCTCTAGTCTGAAAATAGGGAACTTCTTGTTCTGTAATTGGTTAGACAGGGAAACTGTCTGAAGTAAGGAGGGTGAAAAGAAGATTACCATCCATTTTTTGAAATGGGAGGAGGCAGTTTTCACCTGAAAGTGAGCTTTGTGGAAACAGTTTATAAAAGAATCACGGGTACGGTTAACACCATTGCACGGGTAACTTACTGACCCATAGGAATAGCAAGTGGATTAACCCGTGTCTGAGGGTGCCATTTCAACCTCTGGCAGCAAAACCAGCCCGCTGTGTTCCCAGCTTTGCCCAGGGAAACGAGTCAGTGCTTATTTCTAAAAGCTTCACTAGCAAGCATTTTCAGTTAGAGATGTAGCAATACATTTACTAGTAGCTAATTCAGTTTAGTAAGTATGAATCATGCTTCCCAGTGAAACTGTCAAGGTATTTCCACTAATTGTGCTCAAATGTTTTCTTAATCTTTGAATGCTACAATTTGGACACCCTATCTCCGAGTGCAAAGTTTTGTATTGAGTAATACTGTATATTTTCAGAGTCCTTTTGAGATTTACTGTGGCAGAAAGATACAAAGTCTGAACCAGACTGCACATCCATAAATAAATAGAACTGACAGGGTACATAATACGGGTTGCATATAGATCAGTAGAGCTGTTATTTTTATAATGCTGGAAATGTTTATGGTGCTTTGAGGATAGATGTAGTCTGGTAGTACTATTACAAGGAGCTTAACATCCTTATGAGATACTATAAGG
This sequence comes from Pavo muticus, assembly GCA_016647715.1. Taxonomy (NCBI): domain Eukaryota; kingdom Metazoa; phylum Chordata; class Aves; order Galliformes; family Phasianidae; genus Pavo; species Pavo muticus. The sequence goes on along the minus strand of JACDJE010000297.1, from coordinate 75,675 downwards.
CTAGAAATACCTTTCAGCAGTTGCCTGAAAAGACGAGGGGTTCAAAAATGAGAAAGCAGATTGCATTGGGTAATGGTGGGTAATGACTTAGATCTAAAAAAAAGCTCTTTATAATGAGTAATTCATTGGGTTAATACAAGTCCTAAGTCTGCAGTAAATAAGTGGAAATGAGGTGTGGGGGAGCATTTCTACCAAGCTTATGTACTCTTGGACAAAAGAGTCGTGTCAGGATACTGTAATAACCAGTGCTCAGAGCAGCTTTGTGATGTGCATTGGGTCTCTTAATGCTCATTGAGAGCATTTCTGCTCCAAGGCCACAGTGAGCACTTGGAGGCTGTGTGCCTTCAGGTGCACACATGGATCTGAACACATGCTTGCAGGAGGGCTCATGCTATGGTTTTCTTCCTTTCTGTGAGATTTCTTGCACACACATGCAGCCATGTGCAAAAAAATATATATATATATATATATGAGATTCCTAGTCTTTGATTTGAATTTCTTAGCCACCTGTGAGTGAGTTTTTAAAGCATTTTTGCAGCACTCATTCAACTCTGTTATCAGTTGGGGTTGTGTTGGTGTTGCTTTGCATACTGAGAGCCTATCAAGCTTGTGGCTTGGTTTCATGAAGTGTATCAGTGAAACAGATTCCTGTGTGCCATTCAGTCCAGTATATAAGGCACAAGGAGCTGGAGGGAGCAGTCCTTGAGGGTAGCCCTGCAGAGAGGGACCTGGGGGTCCTGGTGGATGAAAAACTCAATATGAGCCAGCAGTGTGCTCTTGCAGCTTGGAAAGCAAATGGTATCCTGAGCTTCATCAGAAGAGGGGTGGCCAGCAGGGACAGGGAGGTGAATGTCCCTCTCTACTCTGCCCTCGTGAGGCCACATCTGGAGTTCTGCATCTGGGGCCCCCAATACAAGAAAGACAGGGAGTTGTTGGAGAGGGTCCGGAGGAGGGCCACAAAGATGATCAGAGGGCTGGAGCACCTCCTCTACGAAGACGGGCTGAGGGAGCTGGGCTTGTTCAGCCTGGAGAAGAGAAGGCTGCAGGGTGACCTAATTGCAGCCTTTCAGTACCTAAAGGGAGCCTAAAACAGGAGGCGAGTCAACTCTTTGAAAGGGTAGATAACAGCAGGACAAGGGGAAATGGTTTTAAGTTGAAGGAGGGAAGATTTAGGTTGGATGTCAGGGGGAAGTTCTTTACTATGAGAGTGGTGAGGTGCTGGAACAGGCTGTCCAGAGAGGTTGTGGATGCCCCAACCCTGGAGGTGTTCAGGGCCAGGTTGGATGGGGCCCTGGGCAGCCTGGTCTAATATTAAATGTGGAGGTTGGTGGCCCTGTCTGTGGTGGGCAGGTTGGAGCTTGATGGTCCTTGAGGTCCCTTCCAACCCAAGCCATTCTGTGATTCTGTGATCCATACGCCTAAAGACAGCAAAACTTTGGAATGTTCTAGAAACTGAGTTAACTACTGCCTCTTACTGTAGTGATGGACCTGCTCATGGTGTCGAAAACCACACAGCTTCAAGATTTGCAGGGACCCTGTACCAGAAAACCCTGAACCAAGTGCTAAACGATCCTGTTCACTGTTCCTTCCCTAATTCCACAAAGTATTTTGCAGTTTATTAACACCATGGAGTTGGGGTTCTACACAAATGCTGAGAGGGTTGGGGGGAGCGCTGTGGCAGACCTCTGCATTGGAGCAAGTCTTGGTTGGTTGAATGGTGAACGTTTACCAGCTGGGTGTGGGCAAGAGTAAACAAACGGTAGGACCAGTTCCTTCGTGTCTTGAGTGCTTTTTTTTTCCTTTCTCTGCATCCAGACACTTTAGCATTTGTAGCCTGTGTTGGACCAGAGAAAGCCTGCTGGTCTGATTGCCCACATGAGTCAGCAGAAGAGCTGCTTATCTCCCACGCGGTCCAAGTGTCTGACACTTCCAGGGAAGAGGAATAGTTGCTCAGACACTGGAATTTCCTTTGCTGCAGTCGAGAGGTGGGCTGGGGATTAAATGAGATTGGAAGAAGGTTCTCGTGGGGAATGGCCTGCTAAAATGCCAGAAATTCCGTGTGACGAGAAGTGCATAAATAAACCTAATGCCACTTTTCCCTTATTCCAGAACCCATCAAGTAAAAAAGAATTGCATCGTTGTGTGTATGTATTTAATACCAGGAGAGCAAAAATAGAAGCCAAGTCGCATCTGTGGAAAACGCTGGCGCACTGAAGAGACAAGACGGTTCCTAGCTCTGAGAAACATGAAGGCTTGAGTCATGGTTCTTGGATGCGCTCATTATATTGGCGAGCAGCACATGCTACAATCCCTATTGTTGAAAAAGCTGAATTTCCTTCTGCCTTAAAATATCCGTGCTCAGGATAAGATGTACTCAGGATAAGTGAAAAGGGATGATATCGATCATAATGTCAGTACTTTGGTGAGGAGGACTTTTTTTGTGGGAGCAGTGCAGCCCTTGGCCAAAGTAAACTCTGGCAGAATAAGATAAGCTGGTGGAAGTGCTTACTTCAATGCTAGCTGGCAGCACGCTCCCCACCAAGTCATCTTTTCCTTTCTGTAGGATGGAAATTGTCCTTCCCCTTCAGCAGGACGTGGGGAGAACGCATTTGCAGAGTGTGAGGCAGCTGGGGCCGTGTTCAGGCTGCTTCTGTGCTGTTGCCTGTCACAACTTCATCTCTCCATTGTCTGCAAAATCGAGTCTGAGCAGTCTGAATCACTTATGACTAATTAGAGTGTAGTAGTTATAACTCCTAAATCGGGCTCACAGAGTAGGGGGTGTGAACGCACCTTCTGACGTGACAGTACAGGGAGGGCCATTATCCTGGAGTCTGTATTTTGCCACAGATTTCTTTAGGAGAGGATTGGACTGCTTAGAGCCCATTTCCTGGTTTCTCATTTGATTCTTTACCTGCTCTGAGGGCCCATTTTCCCACAGATAGTAGGCCACCCATTTGTTTGTCACATGTTGCAATGATGGGAAACTTTGTCCCTACTCAAAAGGAGATGGTTGGCACAACCCCATTGACTGAAGCCCCTGCAGGAGATGCACAGCCATGCAGCAAGAGGGTTGTGCTGATGTTACACGATAGGGAAGCAAACTGAGCATCCTGGAGGCTTCTCAGCAGCATGGGCATGTTGAAAGTCAGAGCCCTTGGGAGAGGACTCAGAGCTATATCAAACCAAAATCCTCCGCATTTGCTGCCACCGTTGTCTCAGTGGGGTGGGACGAGCTGATGGCTGTGACTGCTGGCAGATCTGTATCCTGAATACTTTGTCCCAGGTCACATGGAAACCCTGAATTGGGAGAAGGCAGTCAGCTCTGCCAGCAAAGAGAGAGACGGGCTGATCTCCCTGGCTATCACAGCAGTGTGGGTGGGAAGAAGCTCTGGGCTAGTGAGCATTAAAGTGTCAGGAGCACGGCTTATAGCTGCATCACTGCTCACTGCTTTCAGAAGGGTGTTACTCTGCTATAAAATAAATCCAGTTTTACAGAAATAGCTCTGTCCTCACCAAACAAGCTTTGCAGGATAACATGCTGCTATTCCTGTACTGATAATGCTGTACTGTTATGGAGATCGCCTTAACGCCGCTGCTGTCCTCTGTAGAGTGGGAATTGTGACGCTCCTCTCACCTTATTCCTTCATCCAAAGAAGCGGGGGTGTCAGATCCATGCTGTGGAATGGCCAGACCCTCCAGATTTGGCTGCAGCGGAAGGCAGACCATGACCTCATGCAGCAATGAAATGCCATGCAATATTGTTAGTGCCTTGTTGTTGCTTTAGGAACTGCTCTGCAAGAAAGTAAGTTCCCTTTTAGGGCCATCTCTGCTTCTGCTCTTTGTTCCTCTTCCTTCCTTACCTTCCTGCCCTTGGACGTAGCAAAGTGAATGATTTATACCAATGCGTTGTGTTGATGTGGAAGGCTCTGCAGCTGCTGTTGTTATCCTGACCAGTGAATTGCTGGCTGGCATTGGGTCCCGAGAGCCTGGAGCCTTGTTGCACAGTGATCACCCCTGCTCCTGCAAATTTTTATGAGTGCAGCATGCAGGCAATAATGCAGTTAATGGTGGTGACTGAAAAATAGTGCTTTGTAGCTGAGAATTTCCTCTATCAAATAGTGTTGTTGTGCTCTCTGTGTCATTTGTAGTTTCCATGGAAATAAATAGGAGGAATTACTTTCAGAGTGACCTACATATATTTGTCTAGATAGCTCTATGCTCTGGTCACACCACCTTCACCCAGTCCTGCACTCCGTATCCTCTGAGGAGAGGCATAAGCATAAGCCCTGTTTTCCCAGCCCAGCTGCTTCCACCACACACAGAGGTGCAACTGTAGCAGTGACTGAGCAGAGCTGCATGCAAGATATCATCTGGAGAGGAACAAGCTGGAAGAGTCAAAGTTGGCCTGCAGGAAGGCTGGAAACCAAACCAGGCGTGAGCTTCTATAAGGTTAATAAGTTGTAAGGTTAATAAGTATACAGATGTTATATAGTATACAGGAGAGTCAGGCAAGTAAGATTACTATATTAGAAAAGATAATCAAATATAAATGAAGGGACTCACCAGTGTGGTAGGCTCACAAACTCCACAAGGAGCAATCTCCAGGAAGAGATCCTTCCTCAGGGGCAGTCAGCCCTTAAATGGGGTCTAGGAGAGGTGGAGCCTGGCTCCACCCCTTCCAGGCACACAGATGAATTGCCTTCACCTGTGCTTCTGTGGCTGACTCAGCGCTTGCCTTGGGTGGTCAATCAGAGGTTCAGGCCATGATTCAACAGTTCCCATACAGCTTCCCAAGCCAAGCAGCCTCTTCCTTCCCTTCCCTGTGCCACACTGGCCATGGGGCACTGGCTGACTGCTGCTAGGTGCAGTTGGCAGTGAACACCTTGCAGTGAGGATGCCTTTCCCAAGCTGCTGCTCCTGGCCTGAGGTACTGAGTGGCATGCAAATGCTCAAATGTGCTCACTGGTTTGTTTCCCTTGATGGCAGCACATAAATCACGCAGAACTGAGCCCTTACACCAGCTTGCTAGCAGGGAAGGATTCAGCATCTGCTTGCCGAAGTCACTACTCTCCTCACCCAGAGCACCACCAGTGGTTCTCACCTGGGATGTGATGCCTGAAGGGAGCTCAGCACAGCTGGAACTGCTTTAAACCTCCTTTTAACTAACAGTAGCTGTCCTATGTTCTTTTAAATACCCTGAATGAGACTCTTCTTTTAAATAAAATGTCCACATTGGGTGAAGTCAGAAGTTTGCTTAGCTCAGCATGCTCTACCCTACAAAACGCCCTGCAATTAACCAGCGCTTGTGTAGTGTAAATCACAAAACAATTCTCGGCATGAGAACGGAGACAAAGTCACCCCTCAGCCAGACAAGGACAGCGATCTCAGGAGTACAGAGCCATGCACCTGTTCATCCATGAATTTGGAAGCTTCAAAACTGGTGCAATAGAAATTGAGGACAGACAGCACTTCCACCCAAAAGCAGCCAGGAGCCTGGTGGTCAGCGGGCTGCCCTGCAGGTTGGTGGCTTTGATCTCTGCTAGTTGAGGAGGAGCCTCGTTACCCATTTGCTCGCCAAAAATTGCAGGCAATGCAGAAGAGGCATTGCCGCTGTGGTTTAGGACAAGAAGTAATGGCCCTCATTTGCACCAGGGGATGTTCAGGTTGGATATTAGGAAAAAATTATTTTTCAAAGTAGTAGTGATGTGCTGGAACAGGCTGCCCAGGGAGGCGGTGGAGTCACCGTCCCTGGAGGTGTTCAGGTGTTCCTCCTGTCCTTTGGAGAGGAATGAGGAAGGCTGCTGGAGGCCTAAAGGCCTGCCTGCACACAGCTGTTCTGTGGTTTTAGAAGAAGGTTTGGAAGAGTGTTTGCAAGATTCTTACTGTGGTATATTCAGGGTGCTTTGCACTGGTACATTGGCATGATACTGTATTTCCCCCATTTTGATGGCACAGATTAGGCCATCAATGCCTTTTGGCTGGAAGACCTGCTTCTTCAGGGAGGAGAAAAAGAGGCGGGGGATGGTAAAGCCCGGGGGAATGGACAAATCCACATCCAAATCCTATGCTGGGATGGAGAGGAGCACTACAACCGGAGCCATCACGCTCCGGTGCAGCAACATGGTGCAGGCTAATTCTAGGCTATCAGTCTGTGTCAGAGAGAGCCTTTGTAATTTTTGGTAATTCCTCTTCTAATGCATTTTGATGGAGCAGGGTCCTACGACTGAAATCTTTTTTCCATTTCAGCCTTTGGAGAAAGTGCAATGTTCTGACTCCAGCTCCAAGCAGCACAGCAATACGGCCACATCTGTCACTGCTAAAGGGAGCGGGGCTGCCGTCCTCGCAGAACTGCACAGCGATGGCAGCGGGACACTGAATGCATCTGTCTGTCTTTATGCCATGCAGAAACGTCTCTCCTTCCCCGATAAATATCCCCCCTTCTTTTTTTTCAATATGTGAGTGAAAACAAAACAAAAACAACTCAAAATAGCAGAACTTACGTGACTACAACTGCATCTTTTTAAAGACGGGCGCTAGTTCTAGCTGAAAGCTGGTCAAACTTGCAGGCAAAACTGATTGTAAATTTTGTTTTCAGTACAGAGTGACTGCTGAGGCTGTGTGGGATAAGAGAGAATCCAACTCTGTAGAGCATCCCTGGAGGCATTCAAGGCCAGGCTGGATGTGGCTCTGGGCAGCCTGGTCTGCTGGTGGGCGATCCTGCACATAGCAGGGGGGTTGAAACTAGATGATCATTGTGGTCCTTTTCAACCCAGGCCATTCTATGATTCTATGATTCTATGATTCTATGATCTCCAGTCCCATTGCAAGGATGCATCACTCCAGAGGGAGTTCCTCTTGGCAATAAGTTTCCAGGCCCTGGTTTGCAGGAAACAAAAAGCAGTTGTCTACTTTCAGGTAGGTCACAGGACCATGGAAAATAGCTGCTAGCAATGCTGTTTGCATTTGCAAGAAGCGTTCTTGTTTTTTTCCACTATGTCCTAATGAATTTTTCTAACAGCGGTAACAGCTTCGTAGACATCCCTGTGTGGGGGTGGAACTGCAGTTGGTGTGCTTTGGTGGAAGTGAAATACCCACATTAAACAATAAAAGGGGGTGTCAGGTGTTCTGGAGAACATATTGTTTAGGCAGACCGTGACCTTCCCAGACAAAAAACCACTCTGAAGCCCTCTACAAACAAAACCTGCCTCTGTAGGAGTGCAGGGCAGAGGACAGACGCAGTCAGACAACAAAGGCCATATTGGAGGAGGCACAGCCCTGCAGATGCTAATTCACACTGAGCAGCCGCCCTGCACAAAAGCAGCTGGGATTGAATTCCCTGCTCCTTTTTGGCCATCAAGGACATGAAAAAACTTGTAGTAATAATGACTGAATCACCCCTTTGGAAAGGCTTTCTGTGAGAAAGAAGCAGGGCAGAGCCAGCAGAAGACAAGGGGTTGGGACTGGGGATGGCTCCAGCCAAAGGTACAAATGCAAAGCTCTGGCAGCAACTGCTTCTATAGGCAGTGCAAGGCTTGAAGAAGGGCAGAGTAAATAGATAAAAGTAATAGCAAATATTGCTGCATGGATGGGAGTGCTCCATTTATTGGGGCAATTAACACATACGGACCCCCCACATGAGGCTGGCTGTTGGGGTGTGCTGCTGCTGCCGTGCAGCCCGTGATTATCATTAGGGCACATTCAGTCGCACATCCAGGGAGGCCCCTGCTCTGCACTGGCTGCATGCTGCTCTCCATCAGTCCCCATTGTTTCATAATCTCGCTGTACCCGAGGCTTTTTTTATCCCAGTGAAGTCTGCTGTGCTCGTTACCCTCCCAGTGACTAAGCCAGAGAGCGTTAGCGATGCATGATTTCATTTGACTCTTTTCTCGGGCTAGCTAAAAGACAGAAGCCTTCTCCATTAATTGCACAACATCTCCAGCTTTGCAACAGCTTGTTTGAGGGGAAGGCACTGAGATATATGTACATCTGAGAACTCACTGGCAGGAGACATGTCTGCTCACTCCCTCCAAGCATGGCAAAGCCCTTCTCAGCAGCTCTGCACCGACACATTTCCATGGGATGGACAGGAATCCTGCAGGAGCGGGACCAGCACAGCGGCTCTCTCCCTCCATCTCCACCAGATTTAGCATCATGGGCCACTGATGTTTACTGGCACTGAGCTGACAGGGCAGTAACATCCTCAACCCAGCAGAGCTGAACTGATGAAGCTCATGAATCAAACGTTGGACATGAGGACTTCGACACAGTCATCCCCTGTCCCGAGAGCATCATCTGGCTTTAGAGTCAGGTAAGAAATAACTTATGAACAAACCCAGGTGCTTCTGCCACCTTCATCTGGTTTCCCAAATGTCACAAGGAGCAGCCTCTTCATCTCTGAAAAGTGAAAGGCAGCCCCCAAACCTTGCACGGCCTCCATTCTGGCATCACCTCCTTCCTCTCACGGTACCTCCTGCTTGCAGCATCCTCCCACCAGTGAGTTGCATCCATTGGGAATCCCATCCCTACCCGAGCCCCAGGGTGCTGAAATCTCCCTCAGTGTCCTTCCTTGCCTCGGGCTGCTGAAATCCTTCCTTCGATGTCCTCCTCTGGCTGACCCTACCATCCTCCACAAAGCCTCTGCACCACTCACATTGAAACCTCGAAACCGGGTTTCCAGGGGGAACTCTGAGCTTCCCCTGGCTCAGGTTAAACTGTGACAGGAACTGGGTTGTGTTGTGCCCTTCTGCCTGCTGCACCACACAGGTGTGCTCCTCACATGGCTGAACCTTTCCCACATGAAGAGAGGAATGCGCAGCATGGAAATGTGTGATCCTTATGGAGCCTCAGAGCTGATGGATTTATAAAATATAAAAGGTAATGCAAAAGACATGATCCTGGGCAACCTGCTTTAGGTGGCCCCACTTGAGTATGGAGATGACCTCCAGACCTTCCAACCTCAGCGTAAATATACCACTATAAAGAGTTTAGATATTCAACACGTATTGAGATACAAAAATGAATACAGATCTATATCTCTATACTATGTTCATATATTTATGAAGATACAATAGTCATACAAGGTATTTCAGGCATTGTTTATGGCTCTTTAAGATATTTTTCAGCCCAACCTTTTCTCCCAGGACAGGGAAGAGAAGCCTGCGCCCAGAGGTGGATGTCTGTGATTCTTGTGCCACAAGTGGGGACAGGAAGGTTGGGGGAGGTTTGACATGATGAGTGGGGAGACCTTTACCAAGGAAAAAATTCTTCACCAGAGGGTGGTCAGGCACTGGAATGGGCTCCCCAGGGCAGTGGTCATGGCCCCAAGCTGCCAGAGTTCAAGGAGCATTTGGACAATGCTCTTAGACATAGGATTTGATTTTGGGTGGTCCTGTGTGGAGTCAGCGGTTAGACTCGATCATCCTTGTCAGTCCCTTCCAACTTGGGATACTATGACCACAGCCACTAAATCCTCCTCTGGAGCAGGACCTTGGTGCAGTGCATCCCAAAGGCTGCCCTGAGAAGCCTGCCTGGTGCTACAGGAGCCCCATAGGACCTAGTGTGCAGCGTGGCAGCCAGCCATAGGCATTCACCTGTGGACCTGTTCTAAATCAGCAAAAATGCTGAGTTATGAAACCCCAAAACAAGCTGAGAAGCCTAGGAGGAGTTTTTACCTTCAGTCTGAGCCTTGAGAGTGCAGCAGCTGTGCCAACCCAGTACTAAAGCTGCTAGTGTTAATACAGACAAAATAGAGAGTGACAGAAGAAAATGTAAAAACCAAAATAGCTGCGTTTTGCAACTTCTGTTTTCTAAAGCACGCAGATATACTAACAAGAATATCTTATATCTGTATTCCTTCCAAAAGAGGAAAGCCATAATGAAATGCTGGCAGAAGTGTCTTATCTTCACCGAATGTGGATTTGCCCGCTTGTAATTTTCTCATCTCTATTACTTTAAGTTGAAATGGTTTTAAGTTGAAGGAGGGAAGATTTAGGTTGGATGTCGGGGGAAGTTCTTTACTATGAGAGTGGTGAGGTGCTGGAACAGGCTGCCCAGGTTGTGGGTTGTGGATGCCCCATCCCTGGAGGTGCTCAAGGCCAGGTTGGATGGGGCCCTGGGCAGCCTGGTCTAGTATTAAATGTGGAGGTTGGTGGCCCTGCCTGTGGCGGTCCCTTCCAACCCAAGCCATTCTATGATTCTATGATTCTATTACTTGTGAATTTTTAAATTCATTCCCATATTTTCTGTAATTTCTCTGTATCATCTGCAGCTGAATTTTGTAGCAATTAACTCCCCAATACCCATCAGTGATGGAAAGAAAATCACAGCCTGTAACAGTGGCTGGGTCTCACCTCCATCCCTCCATCCCATACAACCCCAGGGATAATGCACGCTGCTCGTACAGCACTGGGTGTAGTGTGAGAGCTAGAGAAGTCAGAGAGACATGCACAGGGCATTCCTGAAGGTGGGCACTGCATGGCTAGTGATTAATAACAACATGCATAATGATAGTGATGGCGATGGCTGTGCAAAGAGTAACATATGGCAAATGGCAGTGTAAATATTTGTTACTCAGCCATTTTGCTTTTTGTCTTGACACTCATTTCGTTGCGTGGAATGTCAATATTTAGGAAGAATTAGCTAACAGATTAAATTACACATCCATCAGCGCAAAAGTATTGTGTTCCTGCAATTAGGATGTAAGGAAGGTATAAATAACTTCCTCACTGGTTATTTTAAAAACATTCAGAGTCAAATAGAAAACAGGCATTAAATCACTCTGGTGCTGATTGATGTTAGCTTACCCAGTCTTGGCAGCTAGTTTTTCCTGGGATGAAATGAGCACACCTGGCTGAACATGGCAGTGCTGAAGCAGGATCAAATCATGATTTCTTTGGCACAAGTGATCCACATATTTCGTTGGACTTGGGCTCTGCACATCATCTCTCTCTACAGTGGGCCACTGCAGTGCTCTTTGGCCATCAGGAGACATAGAATCATAGAATCATAGAATCATAGAATGACAAGGTTGGAAACGTCCTGCAAGATCATCTAGTCCAACCGTCCTCCCATTACCGTTGCTACCACAAGCCTAAACCATATCTCGTAGCTCCTCATCCAGACGCCTCTTGAACACTGCCAGGGACAGCGACTCCACCACCTCCCTGGGCAGGCCATGCCAGTGCCTGACCACTCTCTGAGAGAAAAAGTTCTTCCTCATGTCTAACCTAAACCTCCTCTGGTACAACATCCCACCACCACAGGCCACCACACTGGTTCACAGCTGGCCACCTCAGAGGTGCATGGTCCCACATCCTTAGTAGGCTGGTAGCTGCTCATGCCATGCCTTGGGGTTATCAGGTGCATGCTTAAAAGCCCAGAGTTTCCCTGAAGCATCCACCCTGGAAGTGGCAGCTGATGCTTGGTCACAGCACGGGACAGAGAGGTGGGTGGTGCGCCATGACCGTTCAAGAGGCATTTGGACAGTGCCTTCAATAGTATGCTTTAACTTTCAATTAGCCCTGAAATGGTCACACAGTTGGACCAGATGATCTTTGAAGGTTCGTTCCAAGTGAGCTATTCCACAGAGTTCCATTTCATTTCATCCAAATGCCCCTTGAACACTGACAGGCATGGGACATTAACTACCTCTCTAGGAAGCCTTTTCCAGTGTTTGACCACCCTCACAGTAAATGAGTCTGAGCCTCCCCTGGTGCAGCGTTCTTAGAACCATAGGATCGTTAATGTTGGAAAAGACCACTAAGATCATCCAGTCCAACCATGAACCCACCCCCACCATGCCCACTGACCACGTCCCTCAGTGCCACATCTGCAGGGTTCTCAAACACCTCCAGGGATGGTGACTCCAACACCTCCCTGGGCAGCCTGTTGTGATGCTTCACCACTCTTTCTGAGAAGAAATATTTCCTAATATCCAACCTGAACCTCCACTGATGCAACTTAAGGCCATTCCCTGTCATCCTATCACTGTTACCTGGGAGCAGAGGCCAACTCCCACCTCACTATTGCCTCCCTTCAGACAGTTGTAGAGAGTGATAAGGTCTCCCCCGAGCCTCCTCTTCTCCAGAATGAACAATCCCAGTTCCCTCAGCTGCTCCCCGTAAGATATGTGCTCCAGACTCTTTGTTGCTCTTCTCTGGACAAACGCCAGGTCCTCAATATCTTTCTTGTATTGAGGAGCCCAAAACTGAACACAGTTCTCCAGTGCTGAGTACAGAAGGATGATCACCTCCCTGCTCCTGCTGGCAATGCTTTTGTGATACAAATCAGGAAGCCATTGGCTTTCTTGGTCACCTGGGCACACTGCTGACTCGTATTCAGCCAGCTGTCAACTAACACCCCCAGACCCTTTTCCTCTGCACAGTCTTCCAGCCACTCTGTCCAAACCTGTAGTGATGCATGGGGTCATTGTGATCAAAGTGCAGGACCTGGCACTTGGCCTTGTTGAACTTCATCCCATTGGCCTCAGCCTATAGATCCAGCCAGTGCTGATTGCTCTGTAGGGCTTTCCTACCCTCAGGCAGATCAACTCTTCCTCCCAGCTCGGTGTTATCTGCAAACTTACTGAGTGTGCACTTCATCCACTCGTCCAGGTCATCAATAAAGATATTAAGCAGGATGGGCCCCAGTACTGACTCCCGGGGAACACCTCTCATGACTGGCAGCCAACTGGATTTAACTCCATTCACCACCACGCCAGACAGTTCTTTACCTAGCAAAGATTGTACCTGTCCAAGCCATGGGTTCCTGCCTCTAAAGTCTTATATTACAGCTTTGTGCCATTCCTACATGTTTCATCAGTCCCCAAGGAGCAGAGCTCGCCACCTCCCTCTGCACTTCCACTCCTCAGGAAGTGGTTGAGAGATACTACCTTGCATGTAGTTTCATTCTTTGTTTGGGAGTATAAAACTCAAAATATGGTAGAACTGTCATTTTTTTCATCCAGAAGAGGCACAGAAATGTAGTATTTTTGCCCTGCTTTCTTTCCCAGACACACTGGTATTTGCTATGCACCAGAAACCATCGTCATTCAGTTTCCTCCTTGAAAACTCACCTAATCTCCAATGCTGTCAGCACATTCCCATGTCAATCACCAGGAGACATCCCCTGCACCAAAACGCCACGGTGTTGTGAAACTGCTTTGGGATACAATTGAATGTCTTGACATGCACTGTTCATGTCACCTTTTTCTGCATTGCACCAAGATCCACAAACAAATTTAAGAGGGTGACTAGCATCTCTCAGTACTTTTCAAGGACACTGTAACCTCTTTAAAACAATGAATCTGTGATTCATGGCCAGTAATTTCATGGCTTAAGTATGCTTCTCTGTTGGGTCTAGGATAAGGAAAAAGCCATCATCCCCGATTATGCACACCCGTGCTAAGAGGCTGAAGGTGCAGTGCATCCCACCCACGCCCATTGCTCTGGCAGGCTGGTGGGCGATGGCTAACGGAGATAATCTAATCCTTAATCTTCCTACTTTCTTGCTAGGGACTGCTGGCTGCTGGCACACAGATCTGGACCATCACATGGAGCAGGCACAAGCTGTGTGAAAGCAGAAAGGATTGCACTGTTGGCATCAACAATAGCCCATGCTATGCCTGCAGAGATCCCAAAACAGAAGTGCAGCCCGCTCCCACATTTCCTGATGAAACCTGCTATCGGAGCCCATCCAAATGTCCAAAAAAGCAGGAGAGCTCAACTGGCCTCAGGAGAAATTCAAGTGCAACAGGACTTTGTGCCTAAATCTAAAGACAGAAGACTATGCTTGGAAAACAAATTACCTGAGTTTTTATTGGTTCTTAATTCAGCTGGTTCTCCCCTCTGTTGGTCTCCTGCTGCCTAAGAAGAGAACAGGGCACGAGTTCTCCTGAATGCTCATGAGAGACTGGAGAGTTCCTGGGGTCTACTGGGATAAGAGGGAAGGGCTGGTGGCACCAGGATAGGCAGCTGGTCTGCATCTGATGCCAAGTGTGGCCCTTGCTTTGTTAGCACTAGACATCTGCTTCATGTCCCTTCCCTGTTCTCTGGCTTCTCAGAGAGGGTTAAAAAAATCCATTCCTTGTGCTGTGGAAAGGGCTGACATTGAGGGAAGACGCTGCTGTGACAGACTGCTTTGGACCAACGTTTGTGACAATTATTGCGGCCGCTGCTGGTGTTTCACGTGCCCATCACCATGGTACTCCTATAGCTCTGAGTGGCCTCTGCAGAACTCTCTTACTGATCTACCAGAAGTGCAACCTGGGCAGCAATTAAGGAGAGCTTATGAAAGGCATCTGCCCTCTAATTCACTGTTTCTCTTCTCAGTGTCCTTTTGAGGAATAAACCAAAATGTAGGTGCTAAATAATACTCACTATGAGGGATTTATTGCTATTTTAATTTTATAAGTAACTTCCGAAAACTACAGCTCCCAATAACATGTGTATATTGGTCAGATATATCTAAGATATGAAGTTTTAATAACTCCATTTGTCTTCCTGGATTGCATTTCTACTAGATTTACAAAATGTGTTCATATTTCACTCTCTCTCTGCCAATACGGGTTTCTAATGATCTGCATAGAAATAGTATCATTTCTGGATTAACTGTTATATGTAGAAGTTAAATGTGAAGGGAAGGTGAACAGAGGGTGGCTTCTTCGCCCCCATGATCTGCAAGGATTTCCCCTACAGCTTCAGCATCCCCACGTATGTTCCCAGTGCTCGACGCTTTTCAAAGATGTAATCGTAATTATTATCAAACAAACCACTAGCAGCATCTACCAAGAGCCTGAACAAAAACCCAGACATGTTGGCTATCAAAACAGCTATTTACATCTAAATGCTTCTCAATTTTTTTGGATTTCTGGAGTACACGGAGATGTTTATTCAAGCACTTTCCCCTAGCAGCCTGGGAGGTTTTGGATATAACAGCCATCAGTTGATGCAGCTTGGGTGTACTCAGAGCAGAGAGACCCCCTGCACTGCTGTCACAGCTGTAAGCTTAAATTAAAAAGCACAGCTATCTTTTGTAGCCTGGAGCACTGTTATCTCTCCAAACACAAGGACGTCCTACTCCTTTTACACCAATGGAGCAATGCCAAGGATTCACCAAGCATCCTCTATACAACCTCAGATACAAACATTTATATGATACATTTAATATGGTACACCCACATTAATTTCCAAACTCTTGCTTGTTATCTGAATCAAGAAGAAATCTTTGGGAATCTTGACAAAAACAGTGCCAACTTCTTTTGCAGCAAGGAGGGTTTCCCATATGC
This sequence comes from Pavo muticus, assembly GCA_016647715.1. NCBI lineage: Eukaryota > Metazoa > Chordata > Aves > Galliformes > Phasianidae > Pavo > Pavo muticus. Next base: position 60,392 of record JACDJE010000297.1, on the reverse strand, counting down.
CTGGCCTCCCTCTTGTGCTAGCACCATCTCACTGAGCTCTGATGGAGATGTGCAGATGGATGGACCAGATATCTATATACAGCTGTAGCTACTGATCTATAGAACTAGATCTAGATGCTATCTCTTTCTCTTTTTATCCCAGGTCAGTTCCCTGACAGGTTTCACCACCATTCTGTAGCAATGCTACAGGGGCTGGGCATGGAGCCCTGCCTGCAGCCTTCTCGCATGCTGCTGGATGCAGAAGGTGAACAAACTTTGCTGCTCTGAACCCATTCCTCTCTGCTCTTCTTACCCCTCCTGACTAAATAAATTGGTATTAAATACCAATTTGAACTATATTTCTGTACCCACACTGGGCTGGCTCACACCCAGGTCAACTCAGCCAGATTTTACATCAACTATGTTGAATCATCACAAAACTATCTGCAAACAAATGCTTACAGAAAGCTCCCTCCCCTCTCAATTACTCCACATCCACATTTTTTATGTGTGTTATGTTATCATTGCCGTGCTTCAGCCTAGATGTAGCATTGTAAACAGTCCCACTGTTTGAGATCGCACTTCAAATCCCCTGCAGCTTGAGACAAGCAGAGAAGTAGGAATTGTGGCCCTCTTCTTTTCTTTTCTTTTCTTTTCTTTTCTTTTCTTTTCTTTTCTTTTCTTTTCTTTTCTTTTCTTTTCTTTTCTTTTCTTTTCTTTTCTTTTCTTTT
>JACDJE010000297.1:0-50262 GCA_016647715.1 Pavo muticus | reverse complement strand
GTGCGGCCCCCGGCCCTGCCGCCCCCCGGGGCCCGGCGCGGACAATGGTGCCGCCGCCTTTTGTGGTCGGGGCTGTCCGGGCCGGGGCCGTGGGCCCATGCCGGGGCCGCTCCCCGCCGCCTGCGGGGCTTCCCGGCCCGCTCCGCCCGAAGTCAGCCTTCCGTTCTGTGTTTAAATATCGGTAGGCGCGGAATTGGTGTCTGGCTGAGTCGGGAGGCACCACCGGGTTCCCCCGGGCCGATGTGGGGCTGAAGGCCCATCTGCCCCCCGCAGGGATCCCTCCGCAGCGGACACGGGTGCGGGGCTGGGCTGGGAGTTCATCCCTCCCCGGTTGCGTTTGAGGTTCTGTAACGGGAAGGGAAGGGGGTGGGAGTCGTGCTGGAGCCACACTGGGGCTCGAATCAGATGAGGGTTCACGAGAATGAAAGCCTCAGCCTGTGTCAGAGTGCGCTGACTTCTCCTGAGGGTGCTCCTCATCTCCAATGCTATCACCGAGATGGACTTCTGTAGTCGGCCCTTCGGAGCGCATGTGGTGCCTGTACAGGATTCCCACCTCTGCTGCTATTGTCTGGGTGGGGACGGCTGCCTGCGGGTCGGGCTCAGCGGCGGCGGTGCCTTTAAGCTGACGTTCCTGATGCAAACTAATCTTTACCTTAATTTTTGCTGAACTTATGACGGCAGAGCTTCCTCACAGAAATATCGAGTGTGAGGAGCGCGTTAACTTCAACACTTCTGGGTAACGCTGGGAAACGTTAGGAAGTAGCTAAAAATTCCCGTCCTTTCTTTAAGCAGTTGCTTCTCAGGGCAGGAGGAGGCGTGGTGGGTTCCTCCTTCCCTTCTCCTCCAGCGAGGCTCTTCCTGCGGCTCCTCATTCATTTAGCCCATGCCTCGGCTGCCTGTGCTGGTCGCTGGCTTTGTTGCTGCTTCCTCAGCCCCTGGCCTGAATCCATCGGAGCTCCAAACAGGGAAAGGTTAGGTATGTCGGTGCCCGGTGCAAACTGAGCTGTCATCCATCCTTATGTTATAGCGTGCCCAAGACAGGGGGGAATTAAATATCCGCCTCTGTGGGGGGGGAGAGGAGAATTGACAGCCTGAGCTTCACTGGGATTAGTTAGAGCAGCCCTGCTGAGGTACTCCTGCTCTCGGGAGAACGTTTGCTCCTGAAGTGGAGTAATTATTTGGAATAGGGTATTTGCAGTTACGGGGAAGCGTATCCTCCAGGGCTGTCTCCCAGTCTGCTGACTGGCTCCTTTTGTGGCTGAGCCCAAGACTGTGGCGGATAACCACATTAACTCTGCTGGAGCTGAAGATGTCATCCGTGCTTTTGGGACGGGTCAGGCTCTGAGAGGAATCTTTCTTCTTGTGGGCACCAAGCAGATGAAACACAGGAATAAGTAAAAGTAGCGTATTGGTGGATACTTGCTGGAGTGAAATTTAGATTCGTTTAAAGGACTTTAAGGGATTAGAAATGTCAGTGTCTGCCATGTCTTTCAGGACAACTTAATTCATATCACATGCCTGAAATTTTCTACTGTACCTCCTTTTTGACTTTTTTTTTTCCCTGATCCTTATTTAAAAGCTCGAGTTCAAAGTGCTTCTATAAGTAAACTTTATGTAACTTGGGTGTCTAGAATGTAAGCTACATTTATAGCAGAGAAAGAAAGAAAGAAGCGCAGCGGTGCTGTATAATTGCCATTACTTACCGTGCTTCTCCTGAGATACCACTGTACGTTCTGACAGCGTGTCTGTCTGTATTCAGTGAGATTATCTGTTCTCCACAAAACAGTTCTTGCCTAAATCAAGTGCTGCACGTAATTCCCTACTGTCAGCAATTAAATGCACTTGTTTCGGTGCGTGCTGCAACAGGGAGTGTTACATAGAGATGCTGCCTCCAGTTTTTGTACACGTCTTTTAAAACCAGACTGAGAAGTGCTGTCACTGATCTGCATCTGTACTTTCTGTTAGATTCCACCAAAGGGAAAATTAGTGGTTAGAACGATGGGGTAATAAATCATGGTCTGGTACCTCCATTATATCCTTTGGAAAATCTAAACTATTCCATACCGTACGTTCCCAGGTTGGCTTTGAAAGCAGCGTTGTTTGAGTCACCGTCTGCCTGGAGACAGTCCCTGCCTTTGAACTCGGCAGGCTCAAAAGCATTTTAAGAATACCTTAGCAGCCTTCCCCTGGCTTCTAATAAATACTGATGAGTTGCTATTGATCCCCTCTGGGTACAGACTATTATGGCAGACCAGAACACTTAAACTCCTTTAATTTGTAGTTAACTCATATTTTATTACTGGGTTTGCTAGGCCACGATCATCTTTGCTGTTTGTTAATGCAACTTTAAAAGGGAAACAAAAGATGAGTAAGTACTTCTGTCTGACTCTAGGACAAGCCTTTGTGCCCTGTGGTCCTCTCCTAAGCCTGAGGAAGAGGATCTGTTGGGCAGATTACAGGAGTCAGTTGCACTGACTATTTGTCGTGCGCACTTCTCAAGTCTTAGATTGGGTTGGAAGTTTCCTTACATTGCTGTTGCCTTCCTGCATTAAGGAGATGTGGCATGTATAGGGCTGGAATTCTGATTTTGAAGAACTCATACTTGTTATCCCCAAAAAAAGGACAATGGCAAAATCAAATGCCAGAAATAAAGTGCTGCTCACTTAATGTTAGCTTGTGTTCTTGCTTTTATTAGTGAGGTGACTCTTCTATTTTTACAGGCACTGAAATGTGATTAGCAGCAGTCAGAACTAACCTGCACCTGCACAGCTGGGTGATAGAAGCCAAGACACCAATGTCTTCATTTGGATGAACAAGTGCCAGAACAGTTTATCCTCACGGCCTTCTCAATTTTATATTCTCCAGAGATGTGAAAGGGCTTTTAAACTCGTCCCATGTCCAAGGAGAGTGCCTTCCTGTGTTCATCGCCAGCGTGTGGTCTTAAGGCTCAGTGGGTGTTTTTCTAATGTACAGCACTGATTATTCTGACACAATTGAGGCTTTACAGGAAAAGATTAAAGAGCTGCAATTGCTTAATTTGTGATACTCCTTATAACTGCTGGGTTTATTTGTTTATGATGACATCTTGAACCTTCTGATTTTTCTGCTTGTGGTTCTTCAGCTTCATTCTTTACCTCGTAATGTCCTTCTGAGAGCTTTTTTCTCCTGCCACTTCTTGGAGCAGAAACGTGTTACTTATTTTCTATTACAGTAGCAGGAACCGTCTTGAAGATGGAGTGATCATAGAATCATAGAATGGCCTGGGTTGAAAAGAACCACAGTGATCATCTGGTTTCAACCCCCCTGCTGTGTTCAGGGTCACCAGCCACTAGACCAGGCTGCCCAGAGCCACATCCAGCCTGGCCTTGAAAGATCAAACCATTCAGCCAGTTTCTCATTATCAGGATCAGTCAGCATCCTTGGCTAAATAAAACTTAAACATTCTTGATAAATTGAGATGTCACTGCCACCAGTGTCTCCTCCAGTTACATTTTTGGGCCTACTGTAACACCTTTTGGTCTGTGTCATCTGTGGGCCCAGGGCCTTTGTGCCATCCATCCTTATTCCTTGCCATCAGCAAGCTGATCCTGGATGAGGCAGAGCAAGGCACCGGGCTCAGCCCAGATCTCCGTCAGCAGCTCTGGCATCTTCTGTGTGTTTGCTGTTCCTCTTTGCTAGCGGTGTGGATGGAGCTCTTGAAAATGCTCGGATTTATTCACATTTTTCTGTCACTCTGCCATGAATTTTTTTGCAAGCAGAGGAATATTGTTGTGGGGAGGCCAAATCCATGTGATCTCTGGGCATCTGAGAAGGGTGTGGGCTGACTGAGAGCCGTGCTCCTGTCAGATGTCCAAGGCGTATTGCAGTGGAAGTACCATAGCTGTGCAGTGTTAACAAATGAGGGGATGTGATGCTACTGGCTCATCTCAGGGTTCTGTTTGTGCACTGATTGGTGCTCTTGCGGCCTCCCTGTAATTCCCTCCAACACCAGCTGAAACAAATAAGGCTTGTAGCAATCCCAGCAAGCCAGTTATTTCCAGCTATTTTGCAGTAACCCGCCTTCTTTCCAGAGCACACTCTTGCTGGTTGATCAGCCTTCTGCCTCTTGCTTTGCTGGTGCAGGATCTAACATTGGCAAGCAAGGGTTGGGAGGGAGTAGGGCTGGTGTGGCTGATTTAGGTTGATTTAAGCATCTGTGGTCCTGCTGCCTTAACGGCCTCAGTGCAGCTCAGGAGTCAGCATGGGTGTCAGGTAGCTTCCTGCTGGGAACTGCATTTAATGTAACGTCAGATATGCTCGGGCAGAGCTTCTAACCTGCAACTACAGCTCCTTTATTAGCCTTTCAGGCCACTATGCTCTCGGGAGAATGCAGATGTACACGCCTGCACCACAAGAAGAACTGCTTGGGTAGGAAATAAGATGCAGATATGGGAAGCTTCTTGCTTCCTTGCTATTGCTACACAGTTCTCTAAACTTCAGATAGTCTGCAAGTAAAAAGTGCAATACTGTCAAATGTTTGTCACCATTGGCAGCAAACAGACACCTCCTTAGTTCACTTTGCTTTACTTTTTCCTTGTGAAACTCAAAATCAGCAGGATGCACTGCGTTTGGAAATGTTTAGAAACACGTACCTTGGGGAGGCATTGTTTGTTTCAGCAATACCTGTGGAGAAAACAATTTGGAGATGGCATCTAATGATGAATGTAATCTCTATAAGCTGATTGGGATGTGCTTGCTATATTGAGACCCAATTATTATTTGTTCTTGTGATATCCCTAGACTTCTCTTCCTGTAATTACAGAATTTGTTTTCTTCATTCTGTTGTGTGTCCAGCAACTACAGCTGTTGCTCTGGTATTCATAGAATCATATCATAGAATGGCCTGGGTTGAAAAGGACCACAATGATCATCTAGTTTCAACCCCCCTGCTATGTGCAGGGTCGCCAACCACCAGACCAGGCTGCCCAGAGCCACATCCAGCTTGGCCTTGAATGCCTCCAGGGATGGGGCATCCACAACCTCCTTGGGCAACCTGTTCCAGTGCGTCACCACCCTCTGAGTGAAAAACTTCCTCCTGATATCTAACCTAAACCTCCCCTGTCTCAGTTTAAAACCATTCCCCCTTGTCCTGTCACTATCCACCCTTGTAAACAGCCATTCCCCTTCCTGTTTATATGCTCCCTTCAAATACTGGAAGGCTGCAGTGAGGTCTCCCCGGAGCCTTCTCCAAGCTAAACAATCCCAGTTCCCTCAACCTTTCCTCACAGGAGAGGTGCTCCAGCCCTCTGGTCATCTTTGTGGCCCTCCTCTGGACCCTCTCCAACAGCTTCCTGTCTTTCTTGTACTGGGGGCCCCAGGCCTGGACGCAGTACTCCAGATGGGGCCTCACAAGAGCTGAGTAGAGAGGGACAATCACCTCCCTCTCCCTGCTGGCCACCCCTTTTTTAATGCAGCCCAGAACACAGTTGGCCTTCTGGGCTGCAAGCGCACACTGCTGGCTCATGTCCAGCTTCTCGTCCATAGGAGGATGTATTCCTAACACCTCTTCTATCACAGCGTCAATTTTTAACCTGTAGTGCAAGCTGGTAAGTTGGCAGCAGCACAACTATCATGCTAATTGAAAGAGCTCCTTCACTATTTTTATGTAAGTTGTTGGAGGTTTTCATAATGCTTGTGCAGTAGCAGCAGAAAGCCAGGGATGATTCTTTCCTCTGAAACTGTGTTACCTGAAGAGGCGATGCTTAGGAGGATCAGATTTGCATGCGTTGTAGGGTTAGAAATGGAATTGGACATTGATATGTAAGGCCTGAAGAGGCAACAAGCTGTCTGAAGCTGATGGGATGTGTCATTAAAGGAATAAAGACAAACTGCCACAAAACATAAAACCTGTGTATTTTTCCAAGAATACAACCTGCTCATTGTTTAGAAGAAACCTAGGGCTGTGAAACTGGTGCTGAGTTGGTATTCCTGGATCCTTCTGTAAGAGCTGGGGCTGTGGGCTTTGCGTTCCAATGCACTGAATTTGGTGTTGGTAATCAGAGAGCTAGTTTCTTCCAGAAGGTTGTCCTGCACCAGAGCTAGCTGTCTATGGAGTCAGCTAGTGGCTAAGCTGTTTGTGCTTCATTCTTTTCATCTTCTGCTCCCCCTGCTTCCTGAGCCGGTCAGTCACATCTGGAGAAGATGAATGGTTGCTCAGGGAGATTGGCACGAAGGGGAAAGAGTACACCTTGGTCTAGAGGGAGGTGTCCCTGCCTATAGCAGGGGCTGGAACTAGATGATCTTGAAGGTCCCTTCCAACCCAAACCATTCTATGATTCTGTGACTGTTAGTCCTTTGCAGTCAGGCTGACACCAGTTAATTTGCTGAGGAAGTTCCTTGCTCTTTCTTTGGGGCCAGCCAACACTTGTATCCTTTCCTGGATTAAGCAAAGCTACAGTCCATTTTCAGCTTGATTTTGTGTGTGTTTAGTAAAACACAGCAAGTACAAAACAGGAACACATGCTGCGTGAATGGCTTCAGGACCAGAGATGAAATGAGTATCTTCCCCCCTGGAACATCTATTGCTGCGTCGGTCATTTCCCTCATTCTTTAATGTCTGTGTTCAGCTGAGGAGCTCTTCTTGTATGTTTTTAACCATGGTTATTGTCAAGTTCAATAACAAATGGACTTTGGAGGCAGTGATGGAATAGGTGATTCTAAATATCAGCTTGGAGAAATAGCTTCCTCAGTTTGACTTGTTAGCCTTGATGGAGATGCATTTTAATGAATGATCAAATCCTATTGCCAACTTACTGTACAGAACATAGTCAAACCTCATTTGTGTGAGGTTAAGCTGGTCAGACACGTGTAGGGCACCTTGTCGCCTGCTTTTCAGAGATGCAGGAAGGGATTCCTGGCCAGGTATAGCGTGATATCTCAGGTTTGCAGGTCTCAGAATAATCTAGTCTTAACTTCTCCGAAGTAACTGCAGTCTAAGTCACAAAACTGGAATTATGCAGAGACTCTGGAGCTCTCTCCCAGGTGAGCCAACGTCACCCTGACCCACGCCTGTCCCAGGCTGGGGGATGGCTCACTTTGCCCCTGGGTTCACTTTGTTCTCTGGCAGTGTTTTCCAAAGGTCCAATAGTTGGGAGTTGCAGAGGAGCTGTGGTACTTGGCCATCAGAACCACACTGCTGCTGCTGGTGGCAGCTTCGTAGCGACAGCTGGTACCCTTCCATGGAAGGGTGTGCAAATGGGAATGTTGGGAAACTGAAGGCACACTGAAGAGAGGTGCTATAAGCATGGCATCAGGGCTCTCATCACACTAAAAGGTGAGATAGAAACACCTAGAGCTCATGACACTGCAGTGATTAGATTCAGAAAGATTGCTGAGGTTGGAGATCAGTGTATTTTGCAGCTCCTAATGCTCCATTTTCTCCTTGGCCTGTCAGCTGTGTCCGTTCTCTTGCATCTTGAGGAGAACGATCTCTTCGTAGATTTAATGAGGCAGCTTGCACTTGTTATATTTAATCTTTCAAAAATAGGGGAAAACAACAACAACTAACATTTTATTTGAGCCAGGTAATTTTAGACCAAAAAAGCTTCCTATGGTTGAATGTAGAGTAGCTCTGTAAGCTCTTAGTTTGTTTCGTTTTCCTTCATGGCACACAATGAATGCATGCAAATTGCATTTATTGTTTCCCATTTTATAGATGGGAATAATTCCACTTCACAGGGAGGATGTTTGTAAGTATAATGTGGGAGGTACTTTAATATTACAGCTGAAGACTGTTTAAGTATCTGGAAACAGAGTGTCTTTGTTGAAACACGGATTGCTCAAGAAGGTATCTGGCTTGTCCTATGTTCTGTCTGTGAGAGGGAAGAGGTCTAGGTTTTGTCATTAGCCTGAGCTGGCATTTTTGAAGGGAGCATAAGGAAAGTAAGTTGCACGTTCAGTGCCTGGGTTATGGAAATCCAGTAAGTCCCAGCAGAGGGGTCTGCCACTTCCTGGCTTAAAGGGGAGGTGGGGAGAGTTTGTATGCTCAGTTTCTTCATGTGAAGGAGGGGGAAGGGGAAGCTAGGATAAATATTTGGCAAGCTTAAGAATGTCTCATCTTCCGTGGCAGAAGTCTGTGAGGCCTTTCTGACCAAACACTTCATTTTGTAATTAGATTATGGAAAGTAGTCATCTGCAATTTTATAAGAAGCTCTTATATTTAAAATTAAGCTTTTATGTTGATTGAAGATTTAAAGAAGTCTGATAGTTGCACCCGGTTACCATAAAGAGCCATTTTAATTTTACTGTTTTCTATTGTCTCGCGTCCAGTACACAAGTAAAGATGATATACTGGCTGTGAAGTACTGCATTAAAAGTGGTGGATTTCTTTTAAAGTCTGTTAGTTGGGGAAGAAACTGGACTATCTCTGACCTGGATCCTTCTATGCTCCATGCCCTGTGGAGGGCTCCCCTTCTGCAGCGGCAGCTGGCTGTGCTCCGTGAGTAGACCAGTGGGTGTACTTCCCCTCCTCAGTCAGGGAGTAGGAGGAACGCTGGCTTCCCCTCCTAGGAGAAGACAGATTGCTTGTTCCTTCTGGTGGGAGTGCAGGGCAAAACTACTACTTGGAATGAGTTGGTGATCCTGGCTTGGCTGCCTGTCGGCCTGAGCAGACAACCGTTGTGTGGTGATGAGTTAGCTTGGGCTTACCTGGAAGCTTCACTTGACCTTTGGTAGAGCCCATGCAGAGGTATTGAAACCTTCTGTCTGCTCTTAGTCAAGGTGTGATGAATGGCTTACACTTGTGTTTTGATGTTAAGCAGAGAATTCCAGCCCTTCTTTCATTCTGTATTAAAACAGATGTATTCTGGAGTGCTTCGTGTCCTTCAGCTTCAGTGCAATTTGTGTTGAATACAAACAGCTAAACTGCTTTGAGTCCAGTCTCCTGAGGGTTGGTTGATATATCTCTACCTTTAAACTGGGTAATTAGTGTATGGAAATTAAAACAGGAGTGCTCACAACTCACATCTTTGGTGGTAGCTCAGTATGTAGGGTAAAGAAGTGCAAAGAGGAGGTGTCAGGACCTTGAAGAGTTGGCTTACAAAAGAGCGTGTTAGAAGAAAACTCAGCAACTGCTTTTCTGTGGAGGCCGCTTGGAGCAGTAGAAGAGGATAACGTGGATAGGCAGCTTTGCTTCCATAGGGCTTTCAGGTGACTCAGCACCGTGAGCAACAATAATTGGAGGCTTGTGGCTTTTTGTATTGGCATGTCTGACTGCAGTGAGTCATTGCCCGTCATTGAGTAAAAGAGTCAGTGGGTACCTGATGCACCCGCTCTGCTGAGACTCTCTGGGTTCAGGTACTTGAATTGCATTGCCACAGACTGGCAAACAAAAAGCAGCTGGTATTCACTTTAGAAGCTCCAAGAAAAAAAAAAACCCATGGCAGCTCCAACTGAAAAAGAACTAGTTTTCATTTGGTGGCCTTTTTTAACCATGAGGAGTATGAGTCCCAAACACATTGTGGCATAACAGTAGCATAAATCCTGCACAGTGCTTATGTCTCTAGTAGTACTGCTTTAAGAGTTAGTAGCTTGGAGGCACCTTTATGCTAGTAAGATGCTGCAGTATACAGAGACCAAGTTCTAATACTTTCTGCAAAGTAATACAATGCTTTCTTAAAAGAGTGACAAATACTTTTGAGTCAAACTGTCATCAAATGAAATAAAGCTCTTTGAGTCTCCCATCAGGGTGCAGGTATGACATAGGTGTATATAGTTGCTTTGGTAGATCTGAGGCCAGAGCTATGGTAGATCTGAACTGTGGGATCCGTGCACCCTGCCTCCCTGCATGCATTTTAGCCATCTGGGTGACCTTAATTTAGTATGGAGCTATGGTAATAAAGCTGGAGGTGGTGGTCTAATTTTGTAATCTTTATGACTTCAAGAAATAAAAATCATTGCTTTTCTTCAAAGGGCAGTTTGGAGGTTTATAGGACTACTTTGTAATGAGGTAAGTCTCAAAGTCTCGGGGAAGAAGAATCTGCATTTATTATATGCTGAGGGGAAAAAAAAGGTTGGCTGATATCCCTTGGTGCTCATACCTAAAGAAGTAAACCTAGTAGGAAGGGTTAATTCTGACAACAATTTGATTGAGGTTGGCATGGATGTCAGATCTTTCTGGGAAGAAATAGAAGGAATCCATGTCCACATTGTCATTGGTTTCAGTTCTAAGTCCTTGCTTTCTAAGTGCTTCCAGTTTTAAGTACTCACATTCACGCCACTGTGATGCTGTCCCAGAATTTTGTGTTAATAATCCCAGAATTCTGGATTAACGCACTGATTCTGCTTGCTGTTGTTGGAGCAGGCTGTGTGTGCTTTGAAGATGTGAACGAGTGGAACAGCAGCATCAGCTTCTATCAGTGTCTCTTTGTCTGACGCTTTGTTTTTGGCTGAAGCCAGCTCTACCAGAACAAGTACAACAGTATCATCAGTCTAAGCCTCAACTTTGAACGGACAAACAAATTATATTCCTATGCAAATAGAGAACATCTAACTTCTAATGTTAACTGAAGATAGGCAGCTGCTAACCTGAGTCATCTGGAATACTGTATACAAAGGAGCACTTGGATTTTTTGCCTTCTGACCAGAACCAGCACAGCTTCTGAGGCTTTTGCATTTTCACATGCGTTGCAGTATTTCATGCTTGCTCAAAGGTGTCAGAAGGAATAAGGAAGAAAAGCTAGTAAAAAGATTTCTGGGGACGAACAGTGTTTACTTCATCAGTGGAAACGCCTTCTCTCACTGTACTGCACCCACAGCCACATTGTAAACTATTTAAAACTGTGCTCCAGGGTATGCTTATGTGCAGGGGGGGAGCTATTAGTTCAATCCAATCCAGCTGTTGGAACTGGGCCAGTTTTTCTTCAGTTAGGCAGGTGGAAGCAGATTGGAATTGACTCGCAAATGCTAAGCTTTCCTGGTGCCCTGTATGTCTGATCAAGCCACGTGCTATTGCAGCTATGTATTCAGGGTAGCTCTTTCCTGTCAGCATTTCTCTCCTGGTTTTCTGAGACTGGTTCCCAAAATGGTGAAAGGCAAGAGCAGAAATAAAGAATTTCGATGACCAGTTATCTTTTAATGAAGTTTGTAGACTCTGAGAAATTAGAATCAGACAATTAATTTCTTCCCTTGTTTCCTTTTAGTAGTCGAAAGTCCAAAAGCAGCTCAATGCGTGTCTTATCCGGCTTCCTGAAAACACACTTTGTGTCCAGGGAATCACCAGAACTCTTCTGCTGGCTTGCCTAAAAGCATTCGAGTCATAGAATCACAGAATCTCAGAATCTTTGGAGTTGGAAGGGACCTGTAAAGGCCATCTAGTCCAACTCCCCTGCAGTGAACAGGGGCACCACAGCTAGATCAGGTTGCCCAGGGCCTGATCTAGCCTTGCCCTGAAAGTCTCCAGGGACACGGCATCCACCACTTCACTAGGTAACCTGTTCCAGTGCCTCACCACCCTCACTGTAAAAGGTCTTTTCCTTATCTCTAACTTAAATCTACCCACTTTGAGCTTGAAACCATTTCCCCTTGTTCTGTCACCACAGACTGTGCTAAAGAGTCTGTCCCCTTCTTTCCTGTAGCCCCCCTTTAGATACTGAAAGGCCGCTATCAGGTCACCTTGGAGCCTTCTCCGAGTCTTTCCTCTTCCAGCGCTGATGGAAGTGGTGTAAATGTGTTGATTAAAAGCTGGCACTCCTTAGGTATTCTGTATAATGAGGTGGCAGGTCTGGGTGAACCCCACACTGAGCTCCAGGTCTCTTTGTTACCGTGGTGGGTAGATCGAGCCATTAAATGGTGGCTGTGCTTTCATCTTCCCTCTAACCCAACAGTATAGCTGAAAATGGCTAAAATGTTTAAAATTCATAGCACTTTGGGAGGTTTTGGTTAGATATTAGGAGGAAGCTTGTCACACAGAGGGTGGTGACGCACTGGAACAGGTTGCCCAAGGAGGCTGTGTATGCCCCATCCCTGGAGGCATTCAAGGCCAGGCTGGATGTGGCTCTGGGCAGCCTGGTCTGGTGGTTGGTGACCCTGCGCATAGCAGGGGGGTTGAAACTCGATGATCATTGTGGTCCTTTTCAACCCAGGCCATTCTATGATTCGGTGATTTATCTTTGATATATATATATTTTAAATGTGGATAGGATGTGTGTTACTAAAACAGATTGTTTGTGAAATTTCATTTGTAATTTGAACAGAAAATCTTTATCCGGGAGTAACAGAGAAAGCAGCGACTTTAGATTTCTTACTAGTTGTATCATTCACACATTTGAATTGTTTTTGCTTTCTAATTTGTGCTACATCTGGAGATGAAGTAATCTTACCAAGGGCCCAGTGTTTCTTGTCTCTGAAACTGATGTATCTCAGGGACTTTAAATTGCTATTAATCAATTAAGATTGAATTTTAGATAAAATGTAGACATTTCAGATTAATGGAAACCCTAGGACTAGTTTCAGTTGTGGATTAAAATTAACTTGCCATAAAAGAGTTCCAGTGTTGGAAATCTATTACTACTTTCAGGGGTCATCTTTCAACTGTGAAACTGCTGTGTCTGTCGTGTACTTTTGTCCTTTTGAATTAGCCCGAATTTTCTTCTTGTTTTGTTTTGTTTTTCAGGAGAAATGTGCTACACCGTGAATTTGCTAGGCTGGTTTTGGAGAATGTATTCATTTGTTCTGATATACCTTAGGCTAAAATAGCAGATTGATTGCTGGATTCCTTTTATTTTTTGTTTTGTTTCTGTTTGTTTATGGGAGCCCTATGAGATGCCTTTTCAAGTAGTGTAATGTATTGTGCAGTTAAAGGCTCAAGCAGTCAAAGAAGCTTGTTTACCAGACTTAATGCTCTCCTTACAAACTTAATCTAAGTGCTATCCAGGACTTCAAAGTACTCGTTTGTTTTTCTTGGCCACAAAGGTGTGCATGGCTTTCTGAAAGGCAAGGAGTAGCACTGCTAGAGCGCTGACAGACCCTTGCTCTTTAACACATTGTGAGCACCACATACAAGGTTTCACAGATGTTACTGGTGAGGTACATACCGTAGAATCATAGAGTGGTTTGGGTTGGAAGAGACCTTTAAGATCATTTAGTTCCAACCCCCTGCTATAGGCAGGGACACCTCCCTCTAGACCAGGTTGCTCAGAGCCCCATCCAGCCTGGCCTTGAATGCTTCCAGGGAGGGGGCATCCACAGCCTGCCTGGGCAACCTGTTCCATTGTCTCACCACCCTCACAGTAAAGAATTTCTTCCTAATATGTAGTCTAATTCTACCTCTTCCAGTCCAAAACCATTTCCCCTTGTCCTGTCACTCCACGCCCTTCTAACAAGCCCCTCCCCAGCTTTCCTGTAGGCTCCGTTCAGATACTGAAGGCTGCTATAAGGCTCTCCAGGCTGAAGAACTCCAGCTCTCTCAGCCTGTCCTCACAGTGGAGGTGCTCCAGCCCTCTGGTCATCTCCGTGTCCCTCCTCTGGACCTGCTCCAACAGCTCCATGTCCTTCTTGTGTTGGGGGACCCTGAACTGGATGCAGTACTCCAGGTGGGATCTCACAGGAGCAGAGTAGAGGGGCAGAATCACCTCCCTCGACCTGCTGGTCACGCTTCTCTTATATGCTTAAGCCAGAAGATCCCAAATGTTCAGTGACTTAAAGATGTTTCTTTAAGTGCACCAGTAACAAGGGTTGCTATTGCAGTGATAATTCAGAAATTTGCGGGGTTATCTTCAGTCGCTGCTTCTTGATATCGAGAGTTTTATGCTCAGTTTTGTCTCCATAGACCATCTATCGACTGAAAAATGGGGAAGAAATTTTCCTTCTCCACAGATGACTCTGAAATTGAGCTTTGACATATCTTGTCAGGGGAGAAATAGCAGAGTTGGAAGGCTGATCTGATGAGAATAGCTTCTGCCCATTGACAATATCAAAGACTGTTCTGCAGGAGCTGTAGCATTCTTTGAAGCCTTGTTTTGGGGCACTGATTTGAAGAAGCTTGCTTTATTTTCAAGGCTTAGTCTCTTTTAACAAATTCTTATCTTCTGTCAGCTTAGCATTGTTATGTTTTGTATCGCCCTGAAATAAGTTTCCTCCATTTGTTAGGTTTGAGTTTTCACCTCTTCCTGACCTTTGTCGCAAAGATGGGAGAGCCTAAAAAGCAGCAATGAAATATTTGAGTTATATTAATAAGAGTTGCAGTCTGTAACACAGCAGCCCAAATGCGCGCTGTGACTTTCTTTGCTGACGTATAAACATCAGTGTCTGTTTTGGTACTTGGAAAGTGGAGATTGTATGTAAGTGGAAGATGTCAGTGCAGTTCTTGACGTGTAATGCTTTACATCTGGCTTTGTGAGAGTATTCAGACAGAACAGAAGTGAGAATACTGATTTATCTAGCAGCATCTGGTAGATGTATCTTTGTTCTGATTTGTTTCATAAGATAATGAAATACTAAGGAACCTGACATGACAAATTTTGCTAAATGTCTGGTTTTGACTTGTAAGCAGGCTTAGTGTTCTTGGGGCATGGCTGTGGGTATATCAGCCTGACAGCCTCACCAGTAACTAATTGTTCCTGACAGACTGTAAACTGGAAGAGAAAGATCTCACTGCAAAACTTCATGAACCTTATTATGACTTGAGTAATCACAGGATCATAGGATAGCTTGGGTTGGAAGGTACCTCAAGGATCATCAAGCTCCAACTCTCCCACCGCAGGCAGGGCCACCAACCTCCATATCTAATACTAGACTGGGCTAGGGAATTAGGGAAGGAACAGTGAACAGGATCGTTTAGCACTTAGTTCAGGGTTTTCTGGTACAGGGTCCCTGCAAATCTTGAAGCTGCGTGGTTTTGGACACCACAAGCAGGTCCATCGCTACAGCAAGAGGCAGTAGTTAAATCGGTTTCTAGAACATTCCAAAGTTTTGCTATCTTTAGGCATCTGGATCATAGAATCATAGAATCATAGAATGGCTTGGGTTGGAAGGGACCTCAAGGACCATCAAGCTCCAACTTGCCCACTACAGACAGGGCCACCAACCTCCCCATTTAATACTAGACCAGGCTGCCCAAGGCCCCATCCAACCTGGCCTTGAACACCTCCAGGGACGGGGCATCCACAACCTCTCTGGGCAGCCTGTTCCAGCACCTCACCACTGTTTCTGTGAAGAACCTCCCCTGATATCCAACCTAAATCTTCCCTCCTCCACCTTAAAACCATTTCTCCAACAGCTCTCTGTCTTTCTTGTACTGGGAACCCCAGACCTGGGTGCAGTACTCCAGATGTAGCCTCATGAGGACAGAGTAGAGAGGGACAATCACCTCCCTGTCCCTGCTGGTCACACCTCTTCTGATGGAGCCCAGGACACCATTTGCTTTCTGAGCTGCAGGAGCACACTGCTGGCTCATGTTGAGTTTTTCATCCACCAGGACCCGCAGGTCCTTCTGTGCAGGGCTGCTCTCAAGGATTGTTCCTCCCAGTCTGTACAGTGATGTGTAAGGTTGCAGCACAGCTTGTTAACTGTTGTGCGTTCTTGCTTCTTCTGCAGCCCCCAGTACAGGAAAGACATGGAGCTCTTGGAGCGGTTCCAGAAGAGGGCCGCAAAGATGGTCAGAGGGCTGGAGCACCTCTCCTATGAGGAAAGGTTGAGGGAACTGAGATTGTTCAGCTTGGAAAAGAGAAGGCTCCGGGGAGACCTCATTGTGGCCTTCCAGTACTTGAAGGGAGCATATAAACAGGAAGGGGAACGGCTGTTTACGAGGGTGGATAGTAATAGGACAAGGGGGAATGGTTTTAAACTCAGACAGGGGAGGTTTAGGTTATATATTAGGACGAAGTTTTTCACACAGAGGGTGGTGACATACCAGAACAGGTTGCCCAAGGAGGTTGTGGATGCCCCATCCCTGGAGGCATTCAAGGCCAGGCTGGATGTGGCTCTGGGCAGCCTGGTCTAGTGGTTGGCGACCCTGCACATAGCAGAGGGGTTGAAACTAGATGGTCATTGTGGTCCTTTTCAACCCAGGCCATTCTATGATTCTATGATGATTCTATGATTCTTAACACTATATGCTAACCTATAGTTACTATCATTTATTTGTTTTACCATTTTGCACCTTGAATATGATGCATCAGTACCTTTGTGTTTAGGTTTACGTTCTGTAGGAATAAACTTGTGTCAGTTTGTGGTTTTTAAGGATTGTGCCTTTGCTGAGTTTTCCTTCTTTGAGATTTGGAGTCTGATTTTATTCAGTGGAATGGTTCAGCTTTGTCTTGTGGTAGTTTTGAGAGACGCCGTTTCAGCTTGGCATGAAGTTATATGTTTGAGTATGTTAAACTGAGAAATGACTGCAGTCAGATGCTGTGGATGTCAGACGTGGAGTGGTATTGCCTCCATCGCTAACATCTTCCTAGGCTGCAGCTAATACAGTGTGTGGAGGTTTTAGCAGGTGGTTCTCCTCCCAGCCTGAAAGCTGGCAAGGAATCCATGGGCTTAGGTTGGGAGATCGTTTTCTGTTTTAGCTGGGGAAAATGTTTAAGCTTTCCATCAGTGTAAATCTCTTGTAAATAGTACATACTGACCCCGTACATGCTGGGGCTTGCAGGTCGTATGAAAGCTTGTTCTTACAGTGGTAATGCTTCCTTAAAGGGAAGCTTCTTTTATAGCTGTTGGATTATGCTGTGTTTGCTTGTGGAGCTGTAAGAAGATGCTGATAACCTGCTGTATTTCTAAAATAATTCATCTGAAGCATGAGCTTTCAATACCTACTCTTTAAGAAATTCTAATTAAGTCACTGGATCATTTAAGCCTGTTGCATAAAATAAAAACAGGTTCTGCTTATCCATCTGCACACTTAAAAGCTTACAAAAGCTCAGCAGATAGGTCCACTACATAGCATGGTGCTATATGGCACCTGGCTTCCTTGTCATCAGATGAGTGAAGCACGTTTTTGGTCTTAGAAGCAAGGTCTGTTAAAGCAAAGATAGCCTAACTGCATTGAGATCTGTCATGGAGCAGTTCCTTCACTGCTGGCTTCATTGTCTGCTCCTATGGGAGAGAAGAGATAATCAAGAAGGGGGAACAGTCTAAACAAATCTTAATTAAACAGAAGGCATAAAACTAAGAAACATGGCCAGTGCTAAGTTGCATACGTGTATTTTTCACATACATTCTATAATTCCAACAACTGACATGTTTGATGTGGAATCTGTGGTCGTATATCAGTGTCTAATGGCCAGAGGCATGAATGCTTGCATCATCAGGCTAGAAATCATGTCAGTGTGCATCTGGTCGTGGTCAGAGCATGGCAGCCGGGTGTAACCCTCATAGGCTCTTCAGTCCCACATATGTGTGGGATTGACCGTAGCCCTAACACTGCACTGCTGAGGTTTGCATGGCCCTGGGTCCCCTGACACACTGGATTTTTAAAGGCACGGTGATGACAGGGAGCTCCAGTACTGGGAGTCCTTAGTGCTGTGAACTTTTGTCTAGGTGACATCCTCCTGCTTGCTCTGCAAATGGATGAGCAGCTCAGCACTTAGTGGTGCATACTGCCTGTGTTGTGCATTTAAAGGAGGAAAGAAAGAAAATGTGCCGGCGCTGCTTCAAAGCTCAAACTGCGTACGAGGAGCTTAAAAGGAAATGCAGAAGAATGGCTGAAAGGGTAAAACTCAGGTGGTGTGGAGATTGCCTTAAGACACGTATAGAAGCTCAGAAGATGTATGCAGCTACTCAGAAAAACACCCACGAAGTTGATAACTTCTTTGAAGAATCTTTCTGAAGAGTGATAGCTCTCTAAATGAGGAAGAGATGGGAGGTCTTTTGCACCTCAAGTGTAAAACCATAATGGAGTAGTCAAATGTTTTGAAAAGCAATTTGTTAAAAGCAAACAACTAGTGAAGAACAATATTGAGACAGGATTGTAATAGGATAGGATCATTGGGGCTGAAATACGGAAGCATAAAGCAAAGATAAATCATAGAATCATAGAATGGCCTGGGTTAAAAAGGACCACAATGATCATCTGGTTTCAACCCCCCTGCTATGTGCAGGGTCGCCAACCACCAGACCAGGCTGCCCAGAGCCACATCCAGCCTGGCCTTGAATGCCTCCAGGGATGGGGCATCCACAGCCTCCTTGGGCAACCTGTTCCAGTGCGTCACCACCCTCTGAGTGAAAAACTTCCTCCTAATATCTAACCTGAACCTCCTCTGTCTCAGTTTAAGACCATTCTCCCGACTGAAGAGCTGAGTGAATGATTTGTCATGAGAAAGAAGCTTAGAGTCTTCCCAGTAGAGCTTTTGTGAAGGGTTGACTCTGAGTAACCATCTTCAGGTAAAGCACTGCTAGAGGTAAATTGATGAAATAAATAGTAATGCTTGCTTGGTGCTGCACTGTTTTTGTCTTTACTACAACAAAAATATTAAGCTACTGAACAGTTGAAAATAGCATTTTTTTCTGAAATCTGCCTTGTCTCTTGAATGGTAGGTGACAAACATTATGGTTATCCCCTAAGCAGTTTCAAATGTGGTCTGATTTTTGTGTATGTGTTCAATAGAAAATATTCTCGAGTATTGGCGCAGATAATTGAGAAAATGGAGGTGGAAATTATGATTTGGGATCAAACTGGAAGCTGAGTTCTGCCTTGCATCTATTAGATCTCTGAAATTCCATAATCTGTCGCTTACAGTACTGTATTCGGTGTGAGGGGAGATGCTAAACGGCGCTCAGGTTAACTGATGGGTCTTGCTGGGGTATGGCTTAAATGCAGAAGATTTCACATCCAGCACGTTCAGAATGATCCAGAAAAAGAAGTTTCCTAGTAGAAAACTAAGACAGGTTTGTCTAACTGCGTTTTTCATTTATGAGCAGAGTTATCATGGAAAGTATTTGTATGGGAACTGTTGAATCACGGCCTGAACCTCTGATTGACCACCTGAGGCAAGCACTGAGTCAGCCATGGGAGCACAGGTGAAGGCAATTCACCTGTGTGCCCGGAAGGGGTGGAGCCAGGCTCCACCTCTCCTAGACCCCATTTAAGGGCGGACTTCCACTGAGGAAGGATCTCTTCCTGGAGATTGCTCCTTGTGGAGTTCTTTTGTGAGCCTACAACACCGGTGAGCACCTTTCCTTTATACCTAACTATTCTTACCAGCCTAACTCATCTGTAGAATATCTGTATACTTATTTACCTTGCATCTATATACTATAGAACATCTGTATACTTACTTACCTTGCAGTATTGAAAAGCATTTTTAGACTATTTAGTGCCCTTAAATTTGACTTAGTTATTAAGATAAGTATAAAATTCTAATATGGCTAGCAACTTGAATGACTGACCAAGCTAGCTGCATGCAGTGACTTTATGAGTTCCTCATCTTTCACCCATTCCCTAGCTCTCCAATTCCTTCCCATACCTCAGCAATCAGGCTTAGGTGGTCGCAGGGATCAAATGGTATAACAAAATGATGAGGGAGGGGAAAAGTGTGGTTCTGGTAGATGCTCTGGTGCTCGTGTCCTCTTACTGCAGTTACGACTTGTCTTGTTTCGTGCTTGTAGATGGAAAATGAGACTTGTGTTGGCCTGAGTTGGTTAATCAAGCACTGAACAGGAAGACTAGTCTTCCTTATGCTTAAGTCAGCCTAAGATAATTAAATGGTTACTGCAGTGCAAATGGATGGAGAGCAGTAAAGCTAAGGTAATGTTCACATTGAATCTGCATCCCATGTAGGTTGATGTGAAGAGCGCTCATTTCATTTACCTGTGCGTGAGCTTTACCCTAGCTGGCTGGTGGGCAGTAATGTTGATCTCAGTGTACTGCTCGTTTTCACAGATACTTGTTAACATAGGGAAGTTCTTTGTCCTAACTCAAAAGGAGCTTAAGTGACAGTGAAGGTCAGTAGCAAGGATGGAACATAGCAAGCATTTTAATAGGTGAGTTTTAGTTAGTGTGGCTGATCTTCCTAGCTGTCATCCGGTCCTGGTTTTCTTCTGATCACATTCTGATGGGACGCCTTCTCCACTGTGAAATGAACCTAGGGAGAGCGCTTTCACTAAGGTAAATTGTTCTTTCTGAATCTTTTAATCCCTCTTAGCTAAGAGGGATAACTGTATTGTAGGGAATGCATATTGAGTGCCTGGTATCATTCTGGAATTAAGACTTGTATGGGTTCATTTTCCCTTACAGTGTTTAGGCTGTAGATTTGAAGTAGACTCCGTGCCATTGTGCCACTTGGTTTCCTTTTGCCACGAGCCTGATCTATCTTGTTTGCATTGAACTCAGTTGTCTTCTGTCACTCGTGGCCTGTTCTGGCCAGATGATAGGTGTAGGTTACGTGTTTGGGTTGTGAGTGTGGTCATACAGGAATCTTGAGACTGTCTAAGCCTGTATTTGCTGCTGCTTTTGGTGCATGCACAAAAACACCAGAAGAGTCATTCCAGTGAAATTCTGTGGAGAAGTAAATATTTTCTGTCTTTGGGATACTTGTTGTGGTTTATAGCAGAGCTTTCTGTAAGGTGTGCGATCTCTTCTTAAAAAACAAGAACAGAATGACTCGTGCATCTTACTAGGAGAGACTGAGTTCTAAATTATGCACGCTGTTTTCCTTATCTTTGAATGAATGACTGTCCTTTTGACCTAGAAACAACGGATTCCAAAACATACATAACACTTCCTTTATATATAATCTTTTTTCTTTTTTTTTCTTCCAGACTATGAGAAGGCACAGAAACGAAGTTACAATTGAATTGCGGAAGGTGAGTGCTTCTCTTTATCAGCTGTTCGTTTTCTTTGGTATCTTTGCTGAATGTTTTCCCATAAACTTTGCTGTTTGGCCTCAGACTTATACAACTTCTCTGTACATTTGTAGGTTATGAACTGTGGATTCTAATGTTAGTTTTACTCTGCCAGTCCATAGGCTCTGTACAGCAGAACTGAGTACTCATTTACTCAGATTTATGTCTTGGAAGTGAATGATTCAGTTTCTGTACCAGTTCTGATCTTATTGTGAAGCTGTCAGCTGTTTGAATGTTTGAGGTCTCTGAATGGGGAATAAGAGTTCTAGCACTTAGAAGATATGGAAGTTACTGTATTGGGTTTATTTGGCAAGTTTTTGGTAGCCAGGGCTGCATGGGTGGCCTCTGTGAGCAGCACCCAGCAGCTGCCCTGTGTCAGATCACAGCCAGCTCCAGCTGCTCCGACAGGGACCTGCTGCTGGCTGGAGCTGAGCTGTGAGCGATGTTGGTTGTGCTCTGACAGAGCAGACTTAAGAAAAGGAAAAACCTCTGTGCAACACAGCTGAGAGGAGAGAGAGAAATGGGAGAGAAACAGCCCTGCAGCCCCCAGCATGAGTGCAGAAGGAGGGCAGGAGGTTCCCCTGCAGCCCATAGAGAGGCCCATGGAGGAAGCAGGCTATTCCCCTTTAGTCCTTGGAGTACTGTGTGGAGCAGATATCCTTGTGCATCCTATGGAGGAGCCCATGGTGCAGTAGGGGCAGAGGGTGACCATAAAGGAGCAGCAGAGACAAAGTGTTTTGGACAGACTGCAGCCCATTCCCCTGTGCTACTCAGAGTAGGATGAAGAATAAGGTGTTCTTAGTTTGCTTTTAATTTCTCACTGCTCCAGTCTGTTAGCAGTAAGCACTAAATTATATTGATCTTCCTATGCTGAGTTTGTTTTCCCTGTGACGGTAATTGCTGAGTGATCTCCCTGTCTTTATCTCAACCTTTGAGCCCCTTTTCGTTGTATTTTCTCCCTCGCTTTGAGGAGGAAGAGTAAAAGCAGTGCGGTGGCGTTGAGCTGCCCAGCAGTGGTGTGAAACCACTATAGTTGTTAGCATGTTTTGTTTTCTGGAAAGTACTGTTTCTGTACTGTAGAGGAAGTAGATTTTTAGGGTCAGATTTTGGTTATATAGGTTCAGTTCTCTGCCTAAATGCAGGACTTGTTGCACCTTTGTCACTTATGAATATTTCCAACAGCCTTTCTAGGCATCTTAGAGGCTTGCTGCTGGAGGACGTGTCCACAAGCTGAACTACATCTGGGCCATATATGTAAAGAGAAGGCGTAAACTTTCTTCACCTTTGGGTACCTTCAGTGTACTTGAAGGTGGATCTCGTCCCTTTTAGACTTACCTTGTTGAGGCAGATGCAGTTCTTCCCTCTTTATACACAAACACTCTGTTTCCTAAATTTGACTTATTGCTACTCATCAGTTTCAGATTGCCAGCGTTTTCCTGGAAATGTAGAGCCTCAGCTGAGGTTTAAATGGTACTGAGGACAGTGAAGGACAATTCTTTATGCTGTGTTCCTGTTTGTATTGAGTACATTGTTGAGTGAAACTCAGCCTGTGATGCATAATATACTTCGGACACTTCCTATAGTACCACAAAACAAGGGTAGTTGTTGGTGCTCTATGTACGTAGTTCAGTGGATGCAGTTTTAGACATGATGGCTTCTTTTGAATTCCATGTGCTTTTTCCAGCCTTCCTTGACTTGAATTTCCATTCTGATTTCCAGTATTCTTCAAAGCCTCCTCAGCTCAGTATTCCCTTAGTGACTCAATGGAGGTGTATGCTTTGAATAGTCCAGGTCTCATTTGATGCATTTCTCCATTCTGCCAGTTGATTCACTTGATCATGTCCATAGGGTGTTCTTGAAAGTGCACCCTCCCCCCTCATTCATGTGAACTTGTTTTGTGCATTGTTTGCACACCAAGAGAAGTCAAAAGCCTTGTTAACATCAAGGTGAGATGGAAACTGTATTGACTTCTTTTGATAAATCTTTTCTGTACGTATTGCTTGACTTTTGTAGGATATACCAAGAACCTTATGCTAGTATTTTCTGGCATCCTTCTGCTCTTTTTAAAAAAAGGTACTTTTTTTTTCCTTTTTGAGTTCTTATAGAATTCCTCCTGTCTTTCATTATGATATTAAAAAAAAAAATACATGTGGCATTTATCCTTAGAATACAAGGAATCATTAGAGAAACCTAATTGGACCCAGATGACTGGAAAAAAAAATATCTTAAGTACTTACATGAGTGTGATGCATCATCTAAGAATTGTTTAATGCTTTCATATTTTCCTAATCAAAGAAACTAGCTGAACGTGTCTGAAAGTTTTGTGTAGCTTAGCTTGACTATGGCCTCATCAATCCTGACAGAGAAACTGAGGTGTGGAGAAACCTGTCTCTCTATGTACAGCTAGCAAGTGGAAAATTAAATAAGCAAGCTTTTGCTAAAATGAGATTCAGGTAATTAGTTTGATATTTGGATTATCAGCATAAAATTCAGCTGCTATTATGGCAGAGGCCCTCTTTTTCAGAAGCAGCACGTTGACTCAGTGTAAAACTTGCTGTGTAACTGAGCTATGCTGTGGAGAACCATTCATAGCACTTGGGCAGGCCTATGCCCGTTAGCAAAGCAGTGCTGTAAGAGATGGCTTATCTAATGCAGCGTATCTTCATACAGCTGCTTCAGTTGTGAGGCTGCTTACAAGTATTCCGTCACATGCACAGGTCAGTTACACACTTAAAGACATGTAAGCGCTGGATATAGGTCATGCTGTAAATCATGAGAGAACAGCAGCTGCAGAACACTTGAACACAGGAAGTTGTGTTCTTTTGGAGTGTTTGCTGAGTGTCTTCCTCTGCAGACACCCAAAGTCATCTGCATTAAAAGAGATTCAGCGTGCATCCAAATTGTTGATTTGCAGCAACTGAACTACTGCTGCTGGTGGCCACCTGGTTTTCTGCAAGAACTCTGTGGCAGATGGGAGGCCACTGCTACTGGTGTAGACTTGGGACTGAAATATAAAGGGATAAATAATTTTACTAAGTTCCAGCAGTAGAGTGGATCAGATGTGATATTATTGCTTCAGTTTTCAGCTTTACAGCTAACATTGCTACTCCAGCACGAATGTGTCAAATTCAGGAAATGCCTGTGTTGGCATGACTTCAGTGATCCATGTGTGTCCCTTCATGGATATCTTTTCCTAATCCCAGCTATCCAGATGCTAAGTGTGCATCTGGCTTTTGAAGAAAACAAGCAGCTGAACATATTCTTGATTCCTGCAGTTGAAGGACTGGATAGGTACAGATTTGTCTTTTGAATCAATTGTGTGTAACTATTAAATCAATGGATCTGGTGAAGTTGCTTACATGTCTCTTTTGTAAGATGGAATAAATAAATCACAGCTTTGAACAGTGATTTGTGTCCATTAACGTGAGGTGCTTATTCTCTTGAAATTCCAGACATTAGGTTGCAACACGTTGTGTTTCAAAAATGTATTAGCCCTATTTGCTGTCTCCATAGCATGCTGCAGCTGTTATTCAGAAGGCAACTTCAGCTTTTTGACATTTTTTTTTCCCCAACCACTGATTTGTGTGTCAGCTGAGCAAGTGAAGTCGTCTCTGACACAGCAGTTGTCCAGCAGAATGCTGGCCCAGTCCTGCGTTGGCACTGTCAGATGACAGTCAGATGACACTCTTGCTAGTCACGTGTCCTTCTCTGATTCCATATTGGCCTTGCTGAACACTTTAATTTAGTGTTTAACACTTCAGGAGTGGACCTGCTATGCTGCTTTGAATCACAGAATCACGGAATTGTAGGGGTTGGAAGGGACCTCTAGAGATCATTGAATCCAACCCCCCTGCAAAGCAGGCTCCCTGCAGCAGGCTGCACAGGAAGGCATCCAGATGGGTTTTGAATATCTCCAGAGAAGGAGACTCCACAAGCTCCCCAGGCAGCCTGTTCCAGTGTGGAAAGAGCATCTTGGTTTCTGGCTGTGCTATTAGTGCAACAGTGGTCCTAAGAGGTTAAAAAGTAGCCACCTTTCTTTCTGGACAAACAAAATAATGGTGCTGGTTTTAAACTTCTCAGTATGTGGTGGATGAGGGTTAGGGTTCAGTTTAAGGTTCTGTACTTGAATGAAACCTGTAACTATATTGCTCTTAAGGATCCTTTGGTTCTAGGCATTTTTTGTAATTTTTTTAAGAGAGGATAAAGCTCTCAACTTGGACCATTTATTTGCTCTAAGAAAGGTAGTACTTAGATTAGTGCTGGTACGGTCATTAGGTCACATGCAACCCTTCATTTGAAGTGTTATGCTCCTAACTTCAGCAGAAGCAGAGGATACTGTCCTCCTTTATCATCTGCTAACTAGAACCCGAAAAACTTCCAGGTTCCTCATAAGGTGTTTATTTTTGACTTTGGCAAACTCAGCTGTCTGAGAGCTCATAGACATGAGCTTATGAAAGCTCTAATTGACAATTAACTTTGATGTAATACAAAGCAGTTATTTTCTAACCAATGTGTGGATTAAGGAGCCATGGGCATACATCCGTTTACCTGCTTCTCTGGCGTACAGTACTTATCTCTATTCTGATCCTTCTTAAATAAGATTTCTTATGTGTGCAGTACCTCCCAGCTACAGTAACGAGTCTTGAAGAGAAAGATCTGTCTTCATCTTGCTGGGAGGGATGTGGGGAAGATGAGACTGCAAAAGAAAAGAAAATCCTCATAGAATCACACCAAGGTTGGAAAAGACTCCGAGATTATCCAGTTCAACTGTCCACCTACCGCCAGTATTTCCCCACTAAACCACGTCCTTCAGTATAACATCTGAGCATTTCTTGAACATCTCCAGAGATGCATTCAGGATAGATAGCAAAACCTCCTTGTTTATGTGTTTTTTCACAGAATGGCTGAGGTTGCAGGGCCTAGCAGAGGTGCCCAGGACCATATCCAGGCAGCTCTGGGAGATCCCCAAGGACCCTACAGCCTCTGGGCAGCCTGTGCCAGTGCTCAGTCACTGCATAACACAGAAGTGCTCCTGGTCTTCAGAGGGAACCTCCTGTGCTCCAGTTCGTCCCCATGGCCTCTGGTCCTGGCACTGGGCACCACTGACAGAGCCTGGCTTCGACCTCTGGCACCCTCCCTTCAGGGATTTACTGGTGAGGTCCCCATGCTCTCCAGATTGAACAGTCTCAGCTCCCTTAGCCTTTCTTCATGGGACTGATCCTCCAGTCCCTTCATTCTCTCTCTTCCTTTGCTACATTCTCTTCAGTATGTCCACGTCATTCTGTTAGGGAGCCTAGAACTGGACATAGCTCTCCAGGTGTGCCACCATTGTTGGGTAAAGGGGAAGTATCGCCTTCCTAGACCTGCTTGGCAACACTTCTCAATGTAGCCCAGGATCCATTAGCCCTTGTGATGAGGGTGCATTGTTGGTTCATGTCCAACTTGGTGCCTGCCAGGGCTGCTGTGTCCTTTTCTGCAGAACTGCTTTCCAGCTGAGTGGCTACCAGCATGTCCTGGGGCTGTTCCTCCCAGGGTGCAGGGCTTTGAACATCTCCTTGTAGAACTTCCAGTGAGAATCATAGAATCATAAGGTTGGAAAGGACTGCAAGATCATCTAGTCCAACCATCCTCCCATTACCATTGCTACCACAAGCACTAAACCAGATCTTGTAGCTCCTCATCCAGATGCCTCTTGAACGCTGCCAAGGGATGGCGACTCCACCACCTCCCTGGGCAGGCCATTCCAGTGCCTGACCACTCTCTGAGAGAAAAAGTTTTTCCTCATGTCTAACCTAAACCTCCTCTGGTACAGCTTGTGGCCATTTCCTCGGGTCCTGTTTGTTGCCTGGGAGAAGAGGCCAAACCCCTCCTCATCACAACCTCCCTTCAGGCAGTTGTAGAGTGCAGTGAGGTCTCCCCTGAGCCTCCTCTTCTCCAGACTGAACAATCCCAGCTCCCTCAGCTGCTCCTGATAAGTCTTGTGCTCCAGACCCCTCACCAGTTTTGTTGCCCTTCTCTGGACACGTTCCAGGGCCTCAATGTCTTTCTTGTAGTGAGAGGCCCAAAACTGAACACAATACTCGAGGTGCGGCCTCACCAATGCTTAAGTACAGGAGGTTCCTGTCATCACAGCTCCAGACTGTTGAAGTCTGGATAGCAGCTCAACCCTCTGCTCTCTCAGCCACTCCTCACAATTTTGTATCTTCTGCAAACTTTGAGGATACGCTGTGTCCCAAAATGCAGATCATTAATGAAGATGTTAAAAAGTACTGAACTCTGTGTTGTCCCCTGGGGTTCACTGTTAGAGCCTAGTCAATATATTAGGATTTTGTGCCACTGGCCAGTAGTTAGGACAGTTTTCAACCAATGTCACTGCCCATTTAGTCCATTCATCAACAGTTTATCTTTGAGAATCTCACAAAGGACCGTGTCAAAGGCCTTACTGTATTCACGGCTCCCCCTTCTATCCATCAGGCTGGTAATTTCATTGTCAAAGCTTCTCAGTTTGGTCAAGCATAACGTCTCCCTCATGAGTCCATGCTGACTACTACTGGTATTTTCTTCCCCTTCACGGGGCTGGAAGTGGTTTCCAGGATCACCTCACACAAGTGGCTCGTTGTGAAAGACAGTGCGGTTAATGTCATTTGCTCTGTAGCCAAGATCATGCTGCCTGGTGTCCTGAGGTACGAAGATGATACTGAGCTTAATCAGGAGATAGCTTCCTGCCTAGCCGTTGCCTTGATGACCACTGCTGACATTTCTACCTGCGACCATGGCGTGGTAGCAAAGATTCAGAGAGTAATCATAGAGAGAGACGCGTATTCCCACAAATGGGGCCTCGGTCCCAAGGCCAGTCGAAAGAAGATCCTTTTCAGGGACCAAGATGAGACTAATCAGCCTGTAGTTCCCTGTGTCCTCTTATAGCCATTCTTGGAGAATAGAGGCATCGCATTTGCTTTCCTCCAGTCTTTGAACACTTCTCCCAATTGCCGTGATCGATAAGGAATTACAGAGTGGCTTCACAGTGACATATGCAAGCTCCCTCAGCACTTTTGGATACATTTCATCAGGACCTATGGATTTTTTTTGTGTCTCGTTTGCTTAAATGCCCTGACCTGAAGCTCTTCCACCAAAGGTATGTTTTCCTTCACCCCTTGGTCTCTGGATCCAGGCATTCCTGAAGACCAGTCTTGCTGATAAAGGCTGGAGCAAAGAAGGTACCTTGACCTTTTCCCTGTTTTCTGTAACCAGGTCTCTTGTTTCATTCAACAGTGGGCCCCCGTTATCCCTGTCTTGCTTTTGTTACAGATATATTTAGAGAAACTCATCTTGTTGCCCTTAACATCCTTGGCCAGATTCAGTTCTGTTAGAGCCTTAACTTTCCTAACTTGTAGGATGTAGATCTAGTTTTCTTCACTTCCCAAGATCACTGCTAATTCTTTTCTTCTGGATAGCCTCCTTGTATGACTAACAAATGGCCAGAGAACATGTTCTGGTGTCATCATCTCAAGGCTTTTTAATTGTTTGTTTGTTTTTTTCCCTTTGTCATGCCCTTAAGTCTCTGTAGGTGTTAATAAGTTCTGTAAGACAGTAATAATAAGACAGTAAGTAGAGCCAACTAATGGTCCTTTCCCAACAATTAAAGAAATTAAATCTTTCCCCAGGTTCATATCCCAGAGCTGTTAGTAGAAATCCATTCAAGCTTTCATTAAGAGGATGTTGAGTAGAGGTTTTCAGAACATCCCTTCACCACTCTGATGTTGGAGCTGCAGGCATGTAATTCCTTTCATGATGGACTGCAGCAGGTGCCCTGAGGTGCCCCACTCCAATCAAAAATAAATCTAAAAGATTTTGAAATTCTGTTTAAGTGAAAACCCTAAGAATTAGCTC
Source organism: Pavo muticus (assembly GCA_016647715.1). NCBI lineage: Eukaryota > Metazoa > Chordata > Aves > Galliformes > Phasianidae > Pavo > Pavo muticus. Next base: position 21,558 of record JACDJE010000297.1, on the reverse strand, counting down.
AGCTTGTTCTCTCGCAACAGTGGCATCTTAGAAGAGATGTCCAGACAGCTCAGATCTCCTTCTTACTAGACACTGTTTGTGGACCTTTCCCTGATGTGAATAAGTATTTGATAACGTTTTTTTTCACCTGAAGGCAATCATTTTTCTTGTTTCTTTTCACTTGAAGCTTCTCAATAGAAGAAAAGTTGAAAAGTATATATGATTATATATTTCTTAACACCTTTCACAGCTCCATTAGCATGTCCCATTGCTGTGTTCTGAGGTAGTAAGCTGAACTCAGTACATAGCTTGATGGATATCATTTTTGACCACAAGAATTCTTCCATCTTGTTTGCATTAATAAGCATTTTTTAAAATCCTGTGGCCATCACCCAAGAAGGTAAACAAGAAGTAGGATTTGCATGCTTACTGGTAGTGAAGTTTAACCTCCCCACTGTCAATGAAGCAAGCAGGATGGTTATCTATCATCAAAGGCTGTGAATGGATCGTCACAGTGGTCAATAAAGTGCTCTCACGGTATTGTTGTTGTTCCTATTTGGCATTCTTGCCAGTCGTATATGTCCACAAACCTTTTGTTCTTATGGAAACATCTGTAGACTATTGTAGTGTGATATTTACCAGAACACTGACAAGCTCATAACCAGCAGTCAGCTGCTGTTAATAAACTTGCAGACTTCATTGTACATAACAGGCATGGTTCAGGCAGTGGTTGAGAACTTTCCCTCTTGAAGGAGAAGACCTGCACTGTTTCCTTGGTGACAAGGCCCTACCCTTCAGCAGGGATTCCAATCCCCTTTTGAAAGATTTCCGCCAGTCTTTGAGCAGAGCGGCTGTATCCAGGCATGTTTATTCATCTTCAGCTTCACCATAGAAGCCCCCAGAGGCTGGTGCTGTGACATAAACAAAAAAATAAGTGTTTTTTTTCACCATATGACAAAATGCAAGTGTTTTAAGATTATGCCAAGGTGTAAATCATGGGTTTTTTTTTACCTTATGCAGGGGAACAGTCTGTCTATGGGAGTACTGTATACACTGCCGTTTCAAATAGCCTTAGAGCTGCTTTTTAAGACTGGAAGGTTCCATGAGTGTTTTGGATTTATAAGACATGCTAATAAGAACAGCTTTTTTCTTTTTTTTTTCGCTTAGATGCTCTCCAGAGGTGCCTTCCAATTCCACATATTCTCAGTAAGAAATGTTTAGTGCTTTTCAGTAAGTTCAAGCCTGTCTGCCTCAGGCCCCTGCAGAAGCTCCTCTTGATCCTCTTCTGTATGTTCTTGCCAGTTTTTCAGTCCAACCATCTGCAAACAATGAGTAGCTCCAGGAACTTTCTTGTTCAGTCTCACTTTTCCTGGCTCAGGTCATACTTTCTGAGCCTGTTACACCATATGAATGACAGCCTGAAAGTGTTGCCTGCATTCACAGAAATTCTAGCTATGGTCAGTTATGTCCTGGAAAATTCAGTTCTCTCCTATAGGCAAATGAGGGCAGTGTATCTTATTTGGTTGTTCCTGCTTATTTTGGTTAACACCAACATTAGGAATTACTCTCTCGGGCACACTCATACTGCCAAAGGAATTAGCTATTGTGTGTGCAGGTGTAAGGGGCTCTTCAGGGAGCTGCTAAATGGAACAGGGGAGAACCAGGTTCTTGATTAGTTCAGTTATGGTGTATCTTCTGGCCGTTTTTAACATGTGTCTAGAAATGGAAGACTTCTCAGTGTTACACAGTCTCACCATGTTAAGATTTCTTATTAGTCTGGTGCAGTTCTTCTTTAGTCATGAGACCCTGTCCCTCAGTAGGATTTCAGTAGAAGCATAAGAATGGCTTGGGTTGGAAGAGACCTTAAAGACTATCTATTTCCAACCCTCCTGCCGTGGGCATGGCTGCCACCTGCTAGATCTGAGTGACCAGGAGCCACATCCAGCCCAGCCTTGAACATCCTTGAGGATCCACAGCTTCTCTGTGAGGCTCCTGTTCCAGTACCTCACCACCTTCATAGTAAATTTTTAAACCTAGATTATGTATGTTTTATGGATCACAATTTGAAATGTTGTTCCTCTGTGACTGTTCTCGCTGTTGGTGGCCTTGCAGTGGGATGATTCCATTCCTGCTATCTGCAGAGCTGCTCATGGGAGCTGTTTTCTGTCATTAGAACAGTTCTCCATGGCTTATCATCTAGGGATTCATGAAACTTCCTTCCAGGTAAATGGGATTTTTGTGGGGAGTACTGTTTGGAGATACCCACTGCATCAGTATGCATATGGACAATTGCTTGAAGGAGAAACATTTATTTCTCTGTTCCTGATCTTCCTGTGTCCATTCCGAGCCTGCCCTCCTGCCCTCTTTGTCCAAATGAAAGATTTATAGGGAATTGGAGGAACTTCAAATTAATTAATTTTATATATATATATATATATATATTCACCACATATTTTCTGGCCAGAAGCAGAGAGAACTTGTGCACACCTCTCTAGATACTACTCAAGCAAGCTATGTCAGCTTACAGTATTTGTATGGAAGCTCACTCACGTAAACATGAAGTGTGCATCTTGAAGAATAATGCCTTCAGCCAGGTAGTCTTTCTGAAGTGCTTTGTCTACTGGTATGCTCTGGAGTTACCAGCTGGTGTTTGTGGGGTGTGATTTTCCAGTTGTTTGGCAGATGGAGGCTATCCCTTCCATTCTGTGCAGATGCTGTTCAGTCACCCGCACAGGGATTCATGCTTTGTTCCATCTGTGTTTTTTCTACTCTCAGCTGTATTCCAGCTCTTACCATCCTTGAATTTCAGTATGTTTGAGAGAGTTTATCAAGATGCATCTTCTTTCTTGTTTTCTGGAGTAACTGGATACCACAGCCTGTGTGTTACACTGCCATAGAGACACAGCCCTGAAGAACACTGATTGCTCAAAATAATGTTTATTTTGAAGAGAGCCACACATCTATAGTGAGATACGCATCCGTATTCAGTACCACAGTTACAGTGTGACTTTGCTTCTTGCATCCAAAAACTCCTAGATGTTTCAAGCTAGGAAGTGAATCATACAGTTTCATCTGTTTCTAGCTACTGTCATTTTGGAAGGAAAAAAATGGAGGGTCGATGAAATGTGTATTAGATATAAATGCATCCCACATGTGTGTGAGTATCTTAATGTTCCTGTCCCTTTTAATAATGTGTTTTTTGTTATAAATGGATAGCATCTATTTAACATAGACACAATTGTCAGGATTTGGACCTTCCTTCTGAATTTCCACGTATAAGGATAAGACTGACTTGAAATGATTCACGAAGACAGGCTGAGGGAGCTGGGCTTGTTCAGTCTGGAGAAAAGAAGGCTACGGGGTGACCTCACTGCAGCCTTTCAGTGCCTAAAGGGAGCCTATAAACAAGAGGGGAGTCAACTCTTTGAAAGGGTAGATAACAGCAGGACAAGGGGAAATGGTTTTAAGTTGAAGGAGGGAAGATTTAGGTTTGATATCAGGGGGAAGTTCTTTACAGAGAGAGTGGTGAGGTGCTGGAACAGGCTTCCCAGAGAGGTTGTGGATGCTCCGTCCCTGGAGGTGTTCAAGGCCAGGTTGGATGGGGCCCTGGGCAGCCTGGTCTAGTATTAAATGTGGAGGTTGGTGGCCCTGCCTGTGGCAGGGGGGTTGGAGCATCATGATCCTTGAGGTCCCTTCCAACCCGGGTCATTCTGTGATTCTTGCATCCCTTCCACATTTTGGAGAGATTTCAGTGGAGGCCATCTGAGCTGTGCTTGTTCTGTGCCAGCACAGATGTTTTTATGTGGAGTAATGTGGAGCAGCGGGGTACCTCCTTTCACTCCCTGGTAGTTCCTTGAATTATGAAGGTAGTTCCTTAAAGTCAGTGGATTCAGCGGTGGGGGAATCTACTAAAACAGAGGTGTGGAAAAAAAGCAACACCTAAATAGAATTTGCAGTTAGAGCTCTCGGAAAGCTTTGTCTTATTTTTTAGTGATGGGAGACTTCTATGAGCAAGAAACTTGAAAAAAAACAGTGATAGGACAAGGGGGAATGGTTTTAAACTGAGACAGGGGAGGTTTAGGTTAGATATCAGGAGGAAGTTTTTCGCTCAGAGGGTGGTGACGCACTGGAACAGGTTGCCCAAGGAGGCTGTAGATGCCCCATCCCTGGAGGCATTCAAGGCCAGGCTGGATGTGGCTCTGGGCAGCCTGGTCTAGTGGCTGGCGACCCTGCACATAGCAGTGGGGTTGAAACTAGATGGTCATTGTGGTCCTTTTCAACCCAGGCATTGTGTCACATTTCGTAACTGGAATTTTTTTATTTCCATAAAAAGATAGTTCACATTTGCTGTAATTCTTGACTACTCTAGTTATTCCATCATTGCAATCAAGGGATCTGCAAGAGTCCTACATCTAAAAGGATTTCTAAAAAATATAAGAGTAAAGATCACCTGTCTTTATTGCAGGGTGTTGCAACGCATAGCTGAGCGCCACTGATAACGAATCACTGTTTGAAAACAAGTAAATATTACAGCTGAATGGCTGTGGAGAGCAATTCTTAAAACAAACATACTTTACAAAACCTCTGTAAGGCTCTCCCCCTGAATTTTATGATCCAGCCAAATGCTTTAAGGGGAACTCAGTCTGAAAACTACCTTTTACCACTGTAGTTTGCTGCTAGTGACAAAGAAACTCAGTCCTTCCTAGTTGATGATTTACAGTGAATTGTTTAACTTGCTCCAGCAGACAGCGACACTTCTGCACTAAGACCCCAGCTAATTCAGCCTGCACCTTTTCTTTAGACAGGGAATGAATCGGGGTATGCGCCCTAATAACTATTTTTCTCCTTGTACATTCATGCATCTGTAGACTCCAGTGTGGCCAGTGTGAACTGAAGTGGTATCTCTGGGTGGAAGGAGAAGGACAGTAGTACTGAAGGCATCAGAACATCCCTCCAAGCATCAGTCCCCTCTCCCAGTTTTGGTGTGTTTTACAGTCACAGCACAAGTGCTCATGTAAGAGCCATCCGTCTTGAGACAGGAAGGAGCCGCTTCCTCACTGGGGAGTAATGCTGACCTGCGCGTGGAGGGGGCCTCTGGAAATCAGATCTGTTCCCTGCAGTTGCCAAAGCATTGGCAGTGAGTTAGACGAACAGTGGCAAAACGTGCTTGAGCAAGGCCAGATTGACTCAGGTAGAATGGTTTTTGCTCTTTGCTTAAAATGGCAGCGCCCAGTACTTGGTGTGGGAGAATAACGGGATTATGACACAGGTCTTCATGGTGAATCCATCTGTTAGCCACCCGGTACAGCTTGTCTGTGTGATGGCGTGTCTTCTCAGCGTTGAACTGCCTGCGCATTTTTGTCTTCCTTCACTCCAAAAGAAACGTTGTGGAGGGGACTCCATTGAACATAATTCAGTTTAAAGGGTTTGGGGTACATTAGAAGCAAGGCGTAACACGATACGATCTCTGTAGTCACTACTGTTTGTGCAGCAGATAATTGTTAGGAAACCACAAAGCCTGCTGTTCAGTGCTGGGATAATACGTTTGGTTTCGGTGTTACAGCTGTTTAATACACTTTTCCAGGGTTTTGCTTCATTGGAGATGGAAATCTTAATGTGCTTATTAAAAGGAAAGAAGTATTCAAATATACATACATGCTGCATCATCATCTTCCACTGTCTTTTCTATCTGTAATTGTATCTCTAGACATAGCAAGCAAAAAATATAGCATAACATTTGGAAAACGCCACTTTATACCTAATACTTTTAAGACGTTCTAGATCACAGAAAATTGTCTGGATACAGTTGCAAGTACCAATTTGATTCCCTTCTTTTTTAATTAGGGCTGAAGGTGTTCAGATATTCTAATTAAGGGTATAAATATTAAATCAGTACCTAATCACTGAAATGGCAGTGTTTTCTCTAATTCCTTAAGGGAGCTATGGCTGGAGGGTGCTTTGTTGGAGCAGGCTGGCTGTGAATGAGCAGGAAATGCCGCAGGTGTCAGTGGTGCTTTACACACAGGGCTAACACAGGGTTAAAAGTAGCGCAACAAGGGAACTTCAAAGCAGGTTCTGTTCCATGTGGCTGAACATGAATGTGATCCAGATCTACGTGTACAATAATTTTGTTAGCAAATTGATAACTGCAAGTTTTTCTTCATTCAGATGTCATGGACTACTATAGTTCTGTCTGAAATACTGTGAATTCTGTTTGCAGTTATAAATGGCTTTATAAAAGCGATCCTATTTGAAGTCTTGTTTTGAAAGGGGCTTTTATATCATCACCCTGTACTAATTAGCATTGAATGTATGTATTTTTTTGCAGAACAAAAGAGATGAACATCTCTTGAAAAAACGAAACGTTCCCCAAGAAGAAAGTTTAGAAGATTCTGATGTTGATGCTGACTTCAAAGCAGTGAGTCCCTTGATTCTGGAAATTACTTCTATAGCTTTTGTATCCCAAAACAAAGTATTCTGTTTTTACTTTAACAGTGGAAGCCTTATAGTTATTTGAAAGCAAAATCGTGAACCGATGCTCTGTTTAAATTAGTTTGATTGCATAAATGTTGAAAAAGAAGGAAATGAGCGACAAAATGACTAAAACATTTTGTTTTTCTCTTCAAGCAAAATGTAACACTAGAGGCTATACTGCAGGTACGTTACATTCATTTCTTCGTTTGTTTATTTATAATTAGCAGTGCTTGTTCTGTGCATTTTTAGTTTTCATTGTTATTATTTCAGAACGCCACAAGTGACAACCCAGTGATCCAGCTGAGTGCTGTTCAAGCTGCAAGGTAAAGATGAATGAACAGAGGCACAGAAATGAACTCTCTACGCGTTTTTTCATGATGAAAGTTACTTATTTTACTTCTACATTTAATTTCACAGAAAACTCCTATCCAGTGACAGAAATCCACCTATTGATGACTTAATAAAATCTGGAATTCTACCAATTCTGGTAAAATGCCTAGAAAGGGATGATAAGTAAGTATACCTTTACAAATGTTCATTTTCCCTGAAAAACTGTATCCATATGACTGTTCAAATGGAACTGAGGATCCATAGCATGTTACAGTCTAACACAATGGATCAGATTCCATGACGATAGACTATAAATTCTCCAGGAGGATTATTTATTCTGCCACTGAAATGTCACTTTCTTTTTTAGTGCTTTCTTGAGTATATCTAGTTAATGGAGTATACCTTACTACATTTCTCATTGGTTCTGAATATTTCTGACTTTCCTGTTAACTATTTTTAAGAAACCTGCCTCAGACTTAGTGTGGGCATTTGAGAAGGCAGAGTCTATGTATGGTTGTAAACAAGGCTGTTCTGTTTGCGAGAATACAGTTGTCATCTGTTTCATTAGGGTTATTAGCTCAAGTTTGTGGCTCCTTTCATTCCTATTGCAAGGTGGGCTTTCTGGCTCTGTGCTGCTCTCTCGTGTGATAGAACACCACAGTAAGCATGCTTTGTGTTCTGACTCTGATGGAAAACAGGAGCTTCAAGTAGAGGAGACAGAGAATGTTGAGCATGTTGTTGCACGACTTTCATGTCACGTAAGGAAAAGTGCTGTATTCCACAATCTGTGAGCCCCTTATCGAGGCAGATGGGGATTAACATGTTTGAGGTAAATGTTTTAGGCTATCTTTGGTCTCAGTGAGCCATAAATGTATTTACGGGATTTCCATTTTTCAAAGTCATTTCTGCAGCCACAAGAGCTGGGAGCTTCAAAAGGTGCAGACTGACATTTTGGATGGAATTAGATGGCTGCAAAAAAATACGAAGTGTGACTAGCTTTGTTTCTAGTTTGTTTAGCAGAAGAGTTACTAGGAAAACAGCAGGCAGTAATGTCCAAATCAGGTAGCGTTTGGAAAGCAGACAGATGTCTGTCTGCTCTAGAATTAGGTGGTTCAGTGCTGTGAAAATTGAAGTTAAATTTTATTTAGGTTGTTTGTATGATTTATCTTTGTGAACATTTAAAAGGCCTTTTGAAACTGAACTCAGCACTTTCTTAGGCAGTCCTTTTAATTGTGAATGCTATATAATATTCACTAAAGGTAAATTTTGCTGAGAGTTTGCGTAGCAGATAATTAAAGCTGTTGTTTGTGTTATAACTGAATGCTTATCCCATGGGTACTGAGATCACAGGGGGAGGAAAAATTCATTATGTGCATGAGGACCAATTCAGAGCTAGAATTTTAAAGTATTTGATCCTAGAATGTAAAGTTTATAGATAGCTGCTTACACGTGCTGTTTGTTTTCACAAATCTTTATTTACACATCTTGTACCTCCATCTCTATTTCTTTTCCAATCCTATCCCCAATAACTCCTTAAAATGCTTTGGAAAGTAATGCATGAGAAAAGCTTAAGGGGAGCAGGTGATATGGCTATATGTAAAACATTGAGAAAGACATCCAAAATGAAAAGTAGTCTCCTAATAGTAAATATTCTGTGCTACTCCTGGGTCATGGACACCTTGCTAGTACTGCAATCACTGTAAGCCTTAAACTGTTATAGCTTTTACAACTCTTAACCTCTAAAATTAGTGTGAACAAGTTTTCATGCTTTGTTTTATTAAACTGCTGTTGGCACAGACAGCAGTTGATGGATAAAATCTTAGTTTGGACATTCCCCTTGCTTTCACAGTATTTGTAACTCTTCTTATCTGCATTTAATAAGTTAGGATCAGTGCAGGTGTGATGCTGTCCTTTGGTACTGGTGGTGCACCTGTACCCTGTCTGTGATGGAGCAGACAAAAATCTTTGTCCCAGTGTATCTGCTTGCATTTGATCTTGGATGTGATGTTAGAAGGGCTACAAGGTTTTGTTAGTTGTGGTCAGCCATGGTTAATTTGCTGAGAACTCCTAATGGCAGTCAGGCAGTTGCACTTTCTTCACTAAACATGCATGGCCTTTGGGTGGGTTGGGTGTGAAGAGATGTCTGTTACTTACTAGAGGGGCATAATCACATTTTATAATGGTGTGTAGCAGAAGTCTTTCATACTGGAGGCAGTTTGTTGATTAGAGTAGCGGTCAGCTTCACTAGTTGGTGGGTATTTCAACAAGTGTTACTGATTTTCTTTATTTTTTCCTAACATGAGGTCAGAATTGACGAGCAGTTTAAAAAGCTCATAGAATGTAATGTTTGTATTTTTCTTTCCTCTCTGAAATGTCCAAGCTTAGAGTTTTTCTAAAAAAATCTTGTAGCCAGGTGGCACTGCTTAAATAGAGTGCATGCAGTGGATCGTGTTGAAGTGAACCATCAAATAATCTGAAGATCATTTCAAGTTACTGCTGTAAAATTATTTCATTACAGTCCTTCATTACAATTTGAAGCTGCATGGGCATTGACCAACATAGCATCAGGCACTTCTGCACAAACTCAAGCTGTTGTACAGTCTAGTAAGTATTACAATATGTTTATTGGGGGGTGTGGATGTTTGGGGTTAAAGGGAAAAGGGATTTTTGGATAACAAATACCATTTGCTATCAAGACTATTGAAACAGTAAAAACATATGTCTGTCCTCTTTCTTAGCAGTTTCTGCTTTTGCTCTTAAAAGTTACTGTTTGTCTGTAATGATTAATATTAAGGATCCCAGACCCCAATTTCCCTTAAAGAAGATAGAGAATGACAGATGATACAGTGAGTGTGACAAAAACGTTAGTCCTTTCTAGTGTTGATTTTTGAATTCACGTACTGTTAATTCCCCTACAACTAAAACTTACATTAGAAAGTAATTCTTCCTACTTCAATGGTATGTTCATAAACCTTACTAAAGTTGTTAAATACACATAGTTAAGTAAAATTGCCCATCTAAATACAGAGTTAAAATTACCTTCCTTTCCTTGGCTGTGTGATTCGTCTCTCCTGTATGCACTGTGTGTGTTGTGCTGGCTTTGGCTCCTAACCAGCCAGTGAGACTTCCATTACCAAGAGACAGGAAATTAAAGTTAGTTGAAGATAAATTATGTTTGCTGAGTTGAATCAAACTGTTCTTATTTTTTTGGTTTATATAGGTAGCTTTTGTGTATCGACACGCTTATCTTCAAGCAATCACTTCTATGCTAAACGCAATGTTTTGTCATTAAATGGGAGGCTATGGCTGAGCAGTTATAGAGTAAATTGTCTAGACATATTGATGTTCAGTGCTTTGATATGGGAAAATGATGACTTAGTCATTTGATTTTCTTCTGTGAAGTGAAAATTAAAATGAAAAAGTGCATATGCACAGCACAGCAGAGTTGAAAGCATCACTGTTGGGTGCACAAACGCTAGGAGTTCAGGGTGGATATGTCCCTCCCAAAATCCGTTTAGGTAACACTTGTAAAGAAACAGACGTGATAAAATGACTGTAGAGAAGCAAAAATATTTCCTTAGTTTTGCTTCTGAAGAGAATATGGAAGTTTAGTCTGAAAGCCTAGCTGCCTCTTTCTGGCAGGTGACCAAGGGACTCTGAACTCTATTTAGATAAAGGCTGGTTTGCAGGAATGAAGCTATAGACCCTTGCAGCTACAGAGGAAGCTGCTGCAGCCTAAACACAAAAGAAGGCCTCGGCAGTCAGGGACAGATGGCAGTTGGAGGGCCTAGCAAGAGAGGGAAGGTACTGTACACACAGAATAGATCTTGGCAGGAGCCAATTTGGAGCAGAAGTAATTAATTTTTTCGAGAGCAGTGGATCAGATAGCCTGCAGCTCCTGCTTTCTCAGACTTTCCTCCTGCTCAAGTATGGATATGAAGTATTTTCATTTCTGCTTTAAAAGCAGGATTGCAGTCAAGTATAAACTACATACCTGACCCTCCTCTCTGAAATATGTTGAATACATGTACGGCTGCAGTGTAATTTCAGTAGTCGTAGAGAAAAGGAAGCTTAAATATTCCCCTTGAGCTAATGAAGGTGGGATGGTTGTGACAAGAAAAAAAGTGCGTTCTAAACAGTGTTGTGTTGCTGTCCCTCCCAACTTGTTGTAGAAAATTGCTCCATTACTCATCCGTGGCAGGGAAAGAATTCTGCGTTCTCTTCATTCTTCATCCTTCTGCATTTTTTTCATGAAAATCTATCAGGGATTTTTTTTGGCTTGTTATCACATGTGAAATTACCACCAGGACGTGGATTCACAGTTGCTCACAAACTGTGTTGTAGTGTTTTAAAATTCCAAAGCTATTTTGGTGCTTACAGTTTCTACAAGAAAAATATTTTTTTCCTTCTACAGTATGTAAATTGATCCGTTTTACTTCACCAAGAAAGACTATGGGATGGGTATGATAATAGGTAGAGTTTAAAAACCACTGTAAGAATTCCCATGCGTCAAAAAATATGAATTGTCTGAGGGAAGATAGGTCACAGGAACAGCTCTTAAGGGTATTTAATGCAGCAGAGATTGAAACCTAAAATCAGTACCGCTTCCTTAATCTGCTCTGGTGACCCTGCACATAGCAGGGGGGTTGAAACTAGATGATCATTGTGATCCTTTTCAACCCAAGCCATTCTATGATTCTATGATTCTGTTATATAAGAACAAATAAAAACTTGTCTTAGGACTGTATGGCAGATGGATGTAAATCTTGACTACACGTGGAAGCTAACTATAGCCGCTTCTTGGGAGGAAGCTATTTTCTTAAAATCAAGATTTGAAACACGTTTGCATGAGTAAGCATGTCATTCTGCTAGGTATGTATTGCTATCTTGGATAACTCTAGCATCTGAACTACCAGGAAATTAAACCTAGCGCCTGCATACTTGTGGCTCATCTTGGAGAAATATGGGGAAATGTTGAAACGTGGACAGCAATGTTGTTTAATAGTTGCCTGTTCTCAGGTCTGTATTTTCTCCCTCTATAGATTCTTATAGAAATGTTTAACGTTAACATAATTCTATATGTTCTTCGTAACAGAAGCATGTATGTTAGTGTAAAACATGGTAGAGAAGGTGTTTAATATGAATCATTTGAAGTATTTTGCTTGTACCGTGTTCCACTGAAACCAAACCCAATCTTTGCATTCCATAGATGCAGTACCCCTCTTTTTGAGACTACTCCATTCTCCGCACCAGAACGTTTGTGAGCAGGCTGTCTGGGCTCTGGGAAATATTATCGGTAACTGTTGTTCTTACAATGATTTGCATTCAGGGAGTGTTTCATTTTAGAACTTGACTTTTGAACATTGACATTATCATATGAGACTATGTTTCCTCTGAGTTCTGTGGCTTAATGTATTTTTTCATGTGGCCAGAATTACGTACGTACATACTATTTTTGTCTAAAGAATAGTGTCACTTGCTGCACAAAATGTTAACAGGATAAATTTTGTGTCTCTTCAGATATACATACATATCCGTATGTATGTATATTTAATTGAACACGAACTTTTAGTAGTAAACTATCGGTGAGGAAACATAGAATTTCAGAATCCCAACATGCCATTGCATACATTTCAAGATTTTCCATTTTTAATGTAATTTCTTTTACAACAATTTTCATTTCTGTAGGTGATGGTCCTCAGTGTAGAGATTATGTCATATCACTGGGAGTTGTCAAACCTCTTCTGTCCTTCATCAATCCCTCCATTCCCATCACCTTCCTTCGGAACGTCACATGGGTCATTGTAAATCTCTGCAGGAATAAGGACCCCCCACCGCCTATGGAGACAGTTCAGGAGGTAAATACAGAATTATGAGACAGACACTTTTTTATACTCTGCACTAGAGGCCAGATATCTCACATTGTCATACTGTGAATTTATGCATGTCTTTTGCCACTGTCTTCTGCCACTTACTAGTTGTTAAGAATTTGACTGAGATAGCAGCAAAGCTACTCGTAACATCTGAAGCTGACAAATAACACTGATTACTTATATATTGAAATGGACACAAGAAAAATTAACACTGTAAAGTGTTAATGTACTTTTTATCTAAAAAAACTATAAACATGATTCTGTATGTATTCCATAAACAGAATCACTGAAATGCAATTATTTTCAGTAAGAGGAAATGTATATAGACTAGTGAATATAGTTTAGTTTGTGTTTCGACCAGCTGTGAACATACAGTTGTTGTCAAGTCCCCACTTGAGAAGCATCTGAAAATCCCTTTAGCGCTGATGATCGGGGAGATGTCTGTGATGTTTGCTTGTTTTCCTCCAAAATACAGTCTACTCTCTGTGTCTTTGAAATATATTACTGTCTTGTATTTTTACAAATTCTAAATAAAGTACATATTTTTATACATACTTCAGGGGAATGAGCAGTTGCTGGGAAGTACATGAGTGTAATTTACTAATTCAGTCTCAAGCTAAGTTTTACTTTGACACTATTTGGATTCATGTTTGCACAGCAAATTGTGTTCTGTTGTAATGACTGATGAACTTCTTTTCAGATTTTGCCAGCGTTGTGTGTTCTCATTTACCATACAGATATCAACGTAAGTCATTTCTGAAGTTTGATATCTTGCTTTTTTGTGTCGTTTAAAGAAAAAAAATGCTTTTAGATTGTGTTTGTGGGAAACTTGCTTTTGTTTGTTAACTTACATATAATTAAGCAGTAAATGTACAATAAAGCACTAAAACTAATGTAATCGTGGTCATTCAGAGCAGGAAAAAGGAAGTGCAAGCACCATATTTCTGAAGTATATTTTCTAAAAGTCTTATTTTGACACTGGAAACTCCATTTTTCAAAAATCCCATTTTACAGAGTTGTGCTCTGGAAGTTTGGAATTCTGAGATTTACTCTTGGCCTTAATTTAATTTAATTTAATCTTGCCTCAATTTGTTGTTTTGCGTAGATAATAAGGTTTGAATTTTGGTTAGTCCTTTGTGTGGCAAGAATCTGGTCTTTATGATCCTTGTGGCTCTCTTCCAACTTGGGCTATTCAATAATTCTCTGATACGTAATGTATAATTCTGTATATCAGTCCAGTCAAATACTGTGATCATATGGATAAATCTAGCTTCTGTAACCTGCTGGATGCCTGAATTTGCAACCTGTTTGACTAAGGAAATCACGTAGGAAAATGTATTTAAATATATTAATATTTAACTATTAAAGCTATTTAAATATCCATGCTCCTGAGCCATAATTTTTGCATATATTTTCAAAGTCCTAGAGAGTGGTCTTACCTCCTGAGGTCTTACATTGTGACTTCAGGAACCAAGATCTATGCAGTTAAGGGATACTGAGCTGCTTTTCTGCTCTGCTTCCTATCAGGACTTTGTAATGTCTTGAATTGTCGCTCCCTGTAGTAGCACCACAATTTAAGGAAGCAGAAATTGAACACCTTGGTGGGTCTGGGGATAAGGCATAAGGTTGGTGGAAATGCCTTAGGTTATTTCTTTGATGAAGTAGTGGTGTTTCTGCTGCTCTTTTAATGGTGTAGTGGTTCCACAAATATTTGCAAACAGTTTAATTTGGGATTTTGCCAGGGTTATCCCAGTGTAATGTGAGTGGGAGACAGCACATGGTGACTTTACAGTTCATAATTTGGACGTACCAAAATGGAGATTCATAGCAAATCCAAAAATACTTCTAACCTATAGGCTTTGGTTGGCTTTGTTTTGTCTAGTTTTCTGGCAAATTTGAAAGCTTTTTGCAAGGAATGATTTTGTGGGAGCTGCTTAAATTAGATGTGAGACTACGTGGTGCCAGGTTTTGACTGATCACAGTGAGGGTGCCTGTCTTTTTGATCCCGAGAGTCAGGTGCTGGTTGGAGCTACCAGTGTGGTCCCAGCCTCTCAGTACTGGAGCAGCAAACCTATCTTTGGTGATGAGTTAGTGATGCAGGTAGGTCAGCAGGCAGTCCTGTGAGCACCTCTGGTGGCTGCTGCTCTCATCATCACCAGGGCTGTGGGGCAGGAAGCTGGTGAGGCACCATCTCTCACTGCTTCTGCTGTAGTGCTGGCTACACTGCAGGACATTCTGCTGTCCCTGTGGCATCAGCAGGTGAGGGCAGCAGCAGGCTGCATCAGGAGAGCAGTGGGTATGTGCTGTCTGGTCTCTGGAGATAGGTGGAAACAGCCTATGGGGCAGGTCCTTCTCACGCCTTCAGTACTATTTAGCTACCTTAATAGCTGGAAATTTTGAATGGCTATCTGTTTGAAAAGTAGAGTGCAGATGCCTTTACTTAAGTAGCAGATGAGGTTTCTTTCAATTAAGCTGTCAGAGAAATGAAGCTGGCTCACAGATCTCCATTTGGGTGTGCTGCGTTGAGCCATCCTCATCTGAAGCTTCCTTAAATCTCAGCGAGCTGGGCCACTAACTCCTTTTTGCTTGCCATGAGACACTCTGGGCACAAACTCTGCCTCCAAAGCCTTCAAACACTGCTTCAGACCATCTAATGTCAGAACATAAATAAGATGCTTGGATTTAAAGCCTATTGCTCTAACCTCTTTCTAGTAAATCAGATGAGAGCCCCATTCAAAAGGTCGTTTAGTTCACAGAATAGAACAGGTGTCTTAGCACACAGATATGAACTGGGACAGCAGGCTTCTGTGCTCTTAATTTAGACACTTCACTTAGATGCAGTGAGTTGAGGCTTTAGTCTTCCTTAAAATTCCAGAGAGTAACTGCTTTGCTTTAGTTAGCTTTGGAAATTGACTTAGAAATGCCATCAGGGTCATCCAGGCTTCTCTTCCTGCAGTTCTTGACATCATCTCCAAGTGATGGGATATTACCTCTTTTTCTGCTAGCTTTGTTTCTGCTTCAAATCCTACCTTTAAAATAACTAACTTTTGTACCTTTCCTTTTTTTTGGAGAGCTCTCAAATCATCCGTACCAAATCACCAGTGACTTCATTGTTATTTTCTTTAAGTGTGTGCTGTGTGACAGTCATTTCTTTGTGTTTATTCCTTTCTCTTGAACAGTTGCCACCTTAAAATAAGTGTTTGTCCTTTAGCTGGTGTAAGAAAGTTCTTTCCTTTGCTGTAGATTTAAATCTCAATGTGAAGGATAGTTTGCAGTTTAACTTCAGACTGCATTGTGGATCAAAGGCATTAAAGTGTAGCTAGATGGCTTAAAGACTAAGGACATGTAGCTGTTGTTTGTTCAGAAGGTAGTACATCTAACAGATGAGGGCAGGGCTGGAAAGTTGGGTCATTATAGTCTTCAGAAAGTTACTATCGCAGTTACTTAACCGAGCCATTCATCTGTCTCCAAAATGCAAATCAAAGCCAACAGTTTACCTTTGTCAGGTGATGTGTGCTGTAACTTTATGCACCAAAATGTGTCAGTTCAAAGGAAGAGGATGCAGAACTTACTATCACTGAACAAATAGCCCCAGTTTTCATAGTTGTACGTAGTAACCCGATATCTAATGCATCAGGTTGTATTCAAATATTTGGGTTTTTCCTGTAACTAAATTGCATGCTTTTTTTTTTTTTACCCAGACATGTGGAAAATTATCGCTAAATTAAGATTCAGTGTTATGAATTTTGCTATTCAGTGTGTAAATTATGTTATGTTCTTTCCAACTTACAGATTCTTGTGGACACCGTTTGGGCTTTGTCCTACTTAACAGACGGGGGCAACGAGCAGATACAGATGGTGATTGATTCAGGAGTTGTACCTTTTCTAGTTCCCCTTCTGAGTCACCAGGAGGTCAAAGTTCAGGTAAGTCTGCCTCAGTTTCCTTGCATAGTCCTTTGTCTTATTGTGCCTTTGAGTGTTTATTACTGGGGTTCTGAGATGAGCATACAGTTGTCGTAGATAAAATGAACAAAAAAAGTTACCTACACCAAGAAAAAAACATTTAAAATTATATTGAAACTCTTTTTGAGGTATTTTTTTTTTTATTTCACTAAAGCAGCAGGTTACAAATTTGTAATGACAACAGGTTTTATGTTTCTCGGATCATGTGTTCTCTTTTCTGCTGCTTCATATATGTGGTTGCAGCATCTGAGTAGCTCATGGAAATCAGTCAGGATTTTGATACTTCCTGAATGTTCATGTCTTTGATTCTGAGTCTATTTAGTAAATTTCTAATTTTCTACAACAGGTAGGTTAACTGACTTTCAACACAAAGGGAAGCTTTAAGTTAGTTAATGTGTACTTGATTTTTATAAATTAACCATTGGAATGTGGAAGCTTCTGTGCATATCTGTGCGTTTGCCGTATTTGTTTAGTTTGGACTTTGGATGAGGGTTGCCTGGCTCAGAATTTGTCAAACCAGTTCACTTGATGGAAAGGAGTCTCTCCAGTTTTCTATCGCTTATAAAGCATTTATTAATTCATAAGGATATAATGTGCATTTTTGAAAGTCAACTGAGAGTAAATAAGAATATAAGTACTCTTTTTTTCTTTATTATTCTGCAATGGAGACCTGAATTAAAAAGCGTGCAACGTCTACAGCCATAGTCGAGGCCTAGATATGTTTATTGTAACTCAGATCAGATAAACGACGAATTATTTCTCTTGTTATTCTAATCTCTTTTTACTTTCTAATCTTTAAACTTTTGGAGTTAATCTGCAGCGTGCTTTTCAGTAAAATACTGCTCTGTGTGTTTCTGTTTTGATGAAACAGTGCCTGTTTTAGAGTGTAGCTCAGAGGCTGTAGTGCTAAATCTCTTCTGCAGTGTTTTTGTAGAGACATTTAAAAATGATCTTTATTTTAACATAAGTAACAGCAACGTTTTTAACATGCACTTTTTTTTCCCTTCCCACTTTGGATGTTCAGACAGCAGCACTGAGAGCAGTAGGCAACATAGTAACTGGTACTGATGAACAGACGCAAGTTGTTCTCAACTGTGATGTTTTGTCTTACTTCCCAAACCTCCTGACGCATCCAAAAGAGAAGATAAACAAGGTATGTCATAATCTGCTTCTTCCTTGCTTAATCTTATTGTTTAAAAAATAGAACAGTGATCTGTAGCATGTTACAGAAGAATTTCTCAGAGCTGTTATCTCTGGGATGTCAGCAATTCTGTATGAAGGCACCGCCTTTCAGTCTGGTGCTTAATTAGGGCAGAAGTCAAACAGGCATATTGAGGGTCCGTGCGTTAGTGTTGATGCATCAGTGCTGATTTTTGGGAGGACTGATTTTTTGCTCTGAAATATGATTTTTTTTGTTTGTTTGCAAAGTGAGTAAGTGGTGAACTTATACTACAGTTTTTCGTATCTGAGGATTGTTACTTTTGGTTGAGTTCAGTGAGATGGGTAAGGATGACCCAGTTTTTCCTCCCCTAAATTAAAGGGGTTTAACAAAACAACACTTTTTTTCATAGTGGAGTTTTTTCTCTTCTGTTGTCCATCTTCATTTTCAAGGGAGTACAGAATACCACCGTCCTGTTTTGAAAGCTATCCCTTCATCTCCTCTCCTTCCTTTTGGCAGAAGGAACTTTGCTGCTGCGAAGGATTAGATGGAATAGGGAGAGTTAGATGAAAGGATGTGATAAGTGCCCTCCTTTCCAGAGCTGCGTTTGATGATGTTTGCTTTATTTTTGGCAGTCATCGTGCCATCTTCCCCTGCAGAGATGGGGCCAGCCGGGAAGGAGGCTTTTTCTCTTTTTTCTGCCCCTTTGTTTAGCTTACATGATTTCCCCATTGTAGTGTATCACAGAGGGGGATTCTGTTTCTTCAGGCCTTGGAAAATGCCAGTAGTGCTGAAGAAGTTCATCTTCAGCAGTTCAGCCTGCTGTGATCTGTTTCTGCCTGCCCTTCTAGCACTCAGGAAAGAATGAGAAAGAGCTCTTTTTGAAAACCAAGAAGGAGCTATTTTGTTTTAAGAGGAGTCTATGCACACCTTTGAGTTTTTTGTTTTAATAATGTGAGGAGCAAATACAAATAAAAGTCAAAGGTACCTCCCTAAAAAACGGAACCCATCATGTTTTCTCCAGTATTTTATGATTGGCTCTTTGATGGCTTATTAAAATCAGGTTGTTTTTAGTTCAGGTTGAGAGCTTTTTTCAGATATTCTTGATTGGCTTGGCAAGATAACCTGTTGTAACCAGGAATTTTTTATTGCCATTGGATGTTAGCTATGCTGATGATTGCTGAGTAAGGTCTCAGGGCTGAGAGTCTTGTCTGATTATTAATGGGAAAACCCAAAAGAGCTTTGTAAGCTCTACTTCATATTTAAGTGAGTAAACAGGAGATGGAAGCACAGAAAGCTACTACTGAGCTGTCAGATCCAAGTTATTTGGGGTTTCTTTACAAAACTTATTTAGAGTTTAAAATGTGACTGTGGCTGTAGCAGTGCGAAGTGGATACAAGGTTTAAGTCAGTATTGCTGTTAGTGTGTGGAGTGAGTAATACTCTGGTCACAGTGAATTAATCATATCAATTTTGCAGTGATCTCCTGCGTGTTTGGCTTTCACAGTGCAATAAAAGCTTGTGTGTTGGAAGTGCTACTGGGGAGGAAACCCGGAGGCTCTATTTAGAGATGGTTGTGGTATGAGTTGAGGTTTTGAGGCTATTTTTTTTCAGTTTGATTTTTTTTTCATCTGTTGACTGTTTTCAAAAATGTGTTTTGCTTTTTTATTTTGTTCAATTTTAGGAAGCAGTTTGGTTCCTTTCCAATATCACAGCAGGAAACCAGCAACAAGTTCAGGCTGTAATAGATGCTGGGCTAATCCCTATGATCATACACCAGCTGGCTAAGGTCAGTCAAACTGTCAGCTATGCAAGTTGTCATCCTCTTTTTATAAACCTGACATGAGGAGTGTGTGATTTTTAATAATAAGCTTGACAGATGTTTCCATGTGGATTTTAATGAGCCATTAATTTTACTCTTCAGGGTGACTTTGGAACACAGAAGGAAGCCGCTTGGGCAATTAGCAATTTGACAATAAGTGGGAGAAAAGATCAGGTACGTATAGTAGGATTTCAGGTTGTCACTTAAACATTGCACGTGCAGCCATTTGTGAGAAGCAAAATGTTCAAGGTGCTTTTTTTTCCCCATTATTTAGGTTGAATACCTTGTACAGCAAAATGTAATCCCACCATTCTGCAATCTACTCTCAGTAAAGGATTCTCAAGTGGTACAGGTGGTGCTGGATGGTCTGAAAAACATCCTGATAATGGCTGGTGATGAGGCTAGCACAATAGCTGAAATTATAGAAGAGTGTGGAGGTACGTGCTTATTACACTTCAAAAAAAAAAAAAAAAAAGATTTACTGAATTCTGTTCTGTTTTCTCTTTGCTGCTGTTGGATGTCTAGTACAGGATTTTTGGGACCGTGAGCCATCTGAATAAGCAAATGACACTCTATCCTCTTTAGCTTGGTTTAGGGACAGTCATGTTGGAAACAATTGGTGGCGGAGCTTTCTGTATCTAGGTATTCCTAAACATATGAGAATTATACTTTATTTCATTTGGTTATTGAACATACTTGGTTGTGCAGTAAAACGCACAACTCTTGCTTTAGTTCATTGCCTTGGTTGCAGATGGCTGAGTAAGGACCTACTGGTCAAAGTGAGAGAGAAAAGAAAATGCACAGGCAGTGTAAGTAGGGATGTGTGGCCTGGGAAGAATACAGGGATGCCATCTGAATGTGTAGAGAGGGAATCAAGAAAGCCAAGGCACACACAGAACTGAAACTAGCAAGGAATGTGAAAAATAACAGGAAGAGCTTCTACATTTACATTGGTCAAAAGAGAGAGGGCAAGGAAAGTGTTTCTCCCTCTGATAAATGAGAAGGGAGAGCTGGCAACAACAGTCGTGGACACTGCTGAGGTACTCAGTGAGTCTTCGCTCTCAGTCAGGCTTCCTACGTCTTGTGTCCCTGAATCTCTAGGCAGGTGTTAGGGGAGCAAAATACTACCCAGTGTAAGAACAGAGCAAGTCAGAGACCGCCTCATAAGGCTGAGTGTGTACAAGTCTGTGTGGTTGACGTGCATCCTGTTGTGCTGAAGGAACTGGCTGTAGTTGCCAAGCCTGTCTCTATCATATCTGAAAATTCGTGGCTGTCCGGGGAGGTCCCCAGTGATTGGAAAAAGGGGAAACATAACTTCTATTTTTAAGAAAGGTAGAAAGGAATATCCAGGAAACTACAGGCCGGTGAACCTCACGTCTGTGCCTGGGAAGATCATGAAGCAAATCCTTCTGGAACCTGTGTTAAGGCGCATGCGAGATGTGGAGGTGACCCAAGACAGCCAGTCCAGCTTCTTCACCAAGGGCAGATGGTGCCTGATCAATCTGGTGGCCTTTTGTGACGGAGTGGTGGCATCAGTGGACAAAGGAAACACAGCTGCTGTTGTCTACCTGGATTTTGATGTGGTCTCACACTACATCCTTGTTTCTGAGTTGGAGAGAGATGGATTTGAGTGGTGGATTATTTGATGGATAAGGAATTGGTTGGATGGTTGCAGCCAGAGAGTTGTGGTCAATGGCTCTATGTACAAGTGAAGATGGGTGACAAGTGGTGTGTCCCCCATGGGTCTTTCCTGGGACCGGAGCTGTCACGGGGTTACCTGGACCAGTCTATGCCCATGACAGGGACAGTGGGCCCAAGGGCCCCCTTCCCAGCCCCCCCCCCAAAGAGGAAGGGGAAGGGAAAAGGAAAGGAAAGAAAACAAACAGACCTCTAGGGAGGTAAACTTATTTTACTAACTATAATATAATATAATACAATCTAATTGAGATGGATAAATCA